>CAUYSK010108972.1:0-22993 GCA_963575035.1 Avahi laniger | reverse complement strand
TGATCTAGCACCTCTTGTATTTTCCTGGATAGAGCTGGAACCCATTCTACTAAGTGAAGTATCCCAAGAATGGAAAAATAAGCATCACATGTACTCACCAGCAAATTGGTTTCACTGATCAGTACCTAAGTGCACATACAGGAATAACATTTATCGGGTGTCGGGCAGATGGGAGTGGGTAGGAGGAGATGGGTATATACGTACATAATGAGCGCAATGTGCACCATCTGGGGGATGGACACGCTTGAAGCTCTGACTGGGAGGGGGGCAAGGGCAACGTAATCTAAACATTTGCACCCCCATAATATGCAGAAATAAAAAGAAAAAAAAAACAGCAGCAGCGTCTCTGCATTAGTAAAATGGCCTTCGAGGTCATCCAGTGTGGTGGTTCCCAAACCACAGCACTTGGGCTGATGGTATCAAAAACACAGGGAGAGTTTTGAAAACGCTCATTTCTAGGCACCAACCACAGAATTTCTGACTTGGGGTGGGTGGCATTTGGGAATCAGTGTTTGTAAAGGGAACAACAGAGGAGAATTGCTGACCTAGTTAGACCACCTCATTTCAAAGATGGAGAAACTGAGGGAAGAAAGGAAGAGTGGTTTTTCTAGGTGCTGAGGAATCATGGAATGGCCAGCAGGCAGTGACTGCCTGGGCCCAAGGGCAGGACCAGCACCGGGCACAGTCAGAGCCTGCGAGAGCTCGAGGAAGTCTGAGCACTGTGGTCTGGCCCTCTCGCAAGCCAGAAAACAGAATTAAACAAGAGGTGGGTGCATTTTCCTTCTGCTCTCAGATCTCAGTAGAGAAACCAACGCAGCTTTCTTCTTTAGCTAGTGCCAAAGTGTCCTGAGAAGTCTGTGCCTGAGAGGCAGGGGCCAGGGAGAGACTGGAAGTCACTTTGCTGGTCACATACTGTCAGCTCCAGTCACATCGGTGTGACCTTCGGGCCACGCAAGGCCCTCTGAGCCCCTCTTCCAAGCAGCTTCAACTGAAATGTAGGTTCAGAAGCCTCATCAATTCTTTGAAAGCAAAGCCATTTAGGGGCTGGAGGCTGGAGGGGGCCGGGGAGTCGCTGGAAGGGGTGGGCGGAGGGAGGGAAGGGGGAGGAGGGGAAGCTGCCAGAGTTAAATGACTTTCCAGACTGTGGGAAGGATGCAGTGGGATTCTGTTCCTGGTCGTCAGCAAAACCTGCCAAAGCAACGTAAGTTAAAACTCCAAATCTGCCCCTTGGACAGGACTGGGGAAAACATCTGCCTGACACTTCGTGTGTGCCTCAAAGAAGGCTTCACTTTCAGCATCGCGAGGTGGCTGTTCCGCTCACATAATTCACAGATCACAGGTCACGCTGGGAGGGAGGAGCGAGCGAGCTGCTGGCCAGGATTTTTGTGGGTTTGCTGCTCCACGGAACAGAACAGTTCTTCCATATATGATCCTAAGGAAAATGAAGTCAGCCTTTCCAGCTTGAAAAACCATATGGTCTGGTGAGTAACCGAGCATCTGGGGAAAATTGTGGTGCCCTCAGAAAACACATTTAGTTCAAAGAAGGAATCATGGATGTGTTCTAAATATAGGTATACAGAAAGACATAGACATACATGTGGAGATATATGCATGTGTACCTGTGTGTGTTTGTGTGTGTGTGTGTGTGTGTGTGTAACATTCTTTCCCTATCTAAACACTAACATGCATCCACATCACATGATCATACAGCATTAAACCTAGAAGGAATTTTAGAAATCAACTTGCTCTAATCTGGGTTCTTGCCCATCACTTCAACAAAACATTCTCATTTTAGCTGCCACTGACCACGATGAGCTAAACTCGGCATTCTTCAGTAATTACCTTGTTTGAACTCTCAGTGGCATTCATTTCAGGGAGGTGCCACTCTCCTGGGTCTCCTCCCCCCGCCTGGTGGCTGCTTCTCCGCCTCTGCGCACTCTAGCGCACTCTCTACCCCTTTGCGGCTGTTCCCCACGGTCAGCCCTTCCCCCTTCCTCTCCTCACCAGGACCCTCTTCCCAGGAAATCCACCCACACCCACACCTTCTATACCACCTCACTGCTGGTAATTCACTCCTTACATCTCCCACCCAGACTTCCCATCTGAGCACCCCAAATGGACTCATGACCTTCCTAAATCTCCCTCTCCCATCACCAAATCTGACATCTGATGTCTTCCATTATTCACCACGTGACTAGACCATTCGACCAGGTGAACAAGCCAAATACCCAAGAATAACCTTTGCTGCCTCTTCTTCCACCCCATATCCAAAGTCCTGTTGAATATTCTTCCTGTTGCTCATCTCCACTGCGACCACTCTAGGCTCCGACACCGCCCCATCCTCCCTGGACCGCTGCAGCAGTTCCCAGCTGGTCTCTACATTCGCTCTAACCCTCACCCATGACCGTTTCCACACTCAAGCCAGACTGCTCCTTCCAAAACTCAACTCTGATCATGACCCCTCCCTGCTTAAAACGTTCAGTAGTTTTAAGTGCAACCTACAAGGTTCCACATCCTCTAGCCCCATCTGTCTCCTTCCCCTTCTCAAGCCTCCCGCCTGGCACTCCCTGCCCAGGACCACTGCTTCCTCAGACTCCTCCCCTTCATCCCACACCCTCTTCCCACAGGGCCTTTGCACATGCTGTTCCCTCGCTCTAGAATCAGCTTCCTCTTCTCTTCACCTGGTTTAAACCTACATATTGCTCAAGATTTAAGGAAGTCTTAGTTTATCCCTCTGAATAGGGCAAAATATTTATTATTTTTTTTCAAAGTAACATTTAACTTGACTTCAGAGCGTAGCAGTTAACAACCAGCCTTTCCTACCACTGGACCTGAGAGGAGGCGGCAGAGGCAGGGAAGTAGAGCACAGGCCGTCTGTGCCATGAGTCAAGAAAGCTGAGTCCTGCTCCACGCAGTGACCCAGCTGAAGGTGGGCGTCAGCTGGGTCACTTCCTCACTCTGCGCCTACAGTCTGCATGGCTCATTTTATTAAGCCACCAGGGAGATGGACATGTGGACTTGCATACAAAGAGAAGGGACAAAGTAGCATTCCAGGAGCAGGAAATCATGAGCAGGCCTTCAAGTCAGCAGGGGGACGTGGAGCGCGGGCAATCTAGGCAGGTGGTTGGGGGCTGGTGAAGAGACAGCAGTTAAGAGACCGGGGCAAATACAAAGAAAAAAACAGCACAGGCCTAAATACAGACAGCAGCAGTGGGGTGCAACGAACCTGGATCCTGAAGCTGGCGTGATGAATTGGCAGAGGGAAGCAGGGCTGCCAGATGCAGCACGATTCCCTTCCCCGAGGTAGGTTCGTTTCGGGTAAAAACTGCCCATTTATTTGGAGACATGTTGACATCCAAGAGGATATCCAGACAGCAGATGGGGAGGAATGTGGACCTCTGCAGAGAGATCTCGGCCAGGACAGAGACCCAAGAGGGGTGAAGCAGCACCTACGGCAGCCCGGGAGGCTGAATGGGAAGGGGGCCGGCGTGATCCCCATCTCCAAGGCCTGAGCATATTGCCATGCCTCAGAGTGGGCAGCCGGGAGAGCCCGAGGCTGCTAAGCGGGGAGCAGGAGAGTAGGAAGGAAGGGCAGGGCCTGAAAGGGTGGAGGCACCCGGCAGGCAGGGCTAGTCGTTCTCAGAAGAAGCGACCCTTCTGTCCGGAGCCTGGAGGGGTGGTGTGTAGACACTGGAGGGGGCTACTGCCCTGGGAAGGATACTAGGAAACACCTGCCCCCCAGCAGCCCAGTGTCTCCATTAATGGTCTTCACAGCACACAGCGTCTCTCCGCCTCTAGCTCAGCTCACACAGAGGCCTACTCTGAATTGGACTGCTCCTTCCCTCTGCCATCTAAATACTGCTCATCCCACAAAGCCCGGCCCAAGTTCCTCCTCTTCTGGAAAGCCTTCCGGACCACTAAGTCCCCTTGGTATCTCCCTCCTTTGCTCCAAGTCTCTACGGCCTCTACCCCTACCAGGCATCATCCATCATACACTGCCTAGTTTATTAAGCCTGGTGCCAAGAGGCGCTCCACACACATTTGCTGAGTGACAGCAGGAATGAATGAATGAGTGAAGGTCATGCCCCTTTCTTGGTGCACCTTGCCTCTCCCACTAGACCCCAAGCCCCTTTTATCTCTTCCTAACATCCAGAACATTGGATTGCACGTACATAGTGATCCATTGACGTTTATAGTGGACAAGTGTGGGCTGTAACATGACAGATCAGACTACTTCGATCTTTTTTAATCTTTAGAATCTTCCACAAGCTTAATGTGACCAGTCAAACAGTTGGTTACAGTTTGATGCTGCTAAAGAGAAGGTCACGTTGATTCTCATGTCACACAGTTGAGTCCTCCAGTAGCACACCAGGGGCCAAGTCTACATCCAGCATTTTGCACTCATTACTTTCAAAACAAGTCGTCAAATAGGAAGGGTCATTATCTTCATTTTATGAACAAGGGAACTGCAACTTGTCCAAGATTACGCAGCCAAAAACTGACAGAGCAGTGACTAGAACCCAGGTCTATGACATCGAAGTCCCTTCTCGACCACTAGGCTACACTGCCATGTACATGGGTATATTTCTAGAAGCAGAAGTGCTTCCCACTGCTGAGAGACTGTTGAAAATGACAGTCCTATTGTTCGCAGGACCTGGCATGCAGTGGCACTCAATAGATAATCACTGAGTGAATGGTTGTGGGCAAGAGGAATCAGCTAATATTTATTTTCCACGTTTTGTTTATCCATTCATCCAATGATATATACTGGGTTGTACTACTATGGTTTGAGTGTTTGTGTCCTCTCCAAAATTCTTGTTAAACTTAATCCCCAATGCGGTAGTATTAAGAGGTAGGGTCTTTAGGAAATGATTAGGCCATGAGGGCTCTGTCCCCATGAATGGGTTTAATAACCTTATAAAAGGGCTGGCGGGAACTAGCTAGACCCCTTTTTGGTCTTTCACCCTCCGCCATGTAAGGACATAGCAATAAGACACCACCTTGGAAGCAGAAACCAGCCCTCACCGGACACTAGACCTGCTGGTGCCCTGACCTTGGACTTCCCAGCCTCCAGAACTGTGAGAAATAAATTTCTGTTGTTTATAAATTATTCACCCTGTGGTATTTTTTTATAGAAGCACAAATAAACTGAGATAGGTTTTTTATACTTTTTGGCCATTATAAACAATGCTACCTTAAGCATTCATGTACAAATGTGTGCATGAATGTATGTTTTCAGTTCTTTTTGGTATATACCCACGTGTGTGTATTAATTTGCTAGTGCTGCCATAGCAAACCACAGACTGTGTGTCTTAAAAAACAGAAATTTATTTTCTCACAAATCCGGAGGCTAGAAATCCAAGATTAAGGCGCCATCAGGGTTTCTGGTGAGGCCTCTCTTTCCGGCTTGCAGACAGCCGTCTCCTCACTGTGTCCTCACATGGTCTTCTCTGCACATGGGTGGAGACAGAGCCCAGCTAACATTTTTTGACCAAATGTGGCCAGTCCAGGCTGCACAGGTGGCAGTAAGACGCTGCGAAGACACAACTCGGGTCGAATCCCCACTCTGTCATTTTGCAAGCTATATGACCATGAGCAAATGATTGCAGTTCCCTGAGCCTCAGTTTAGCTGGTTACTTCCCCTGAAGACGACAGTAAGGAACAAACCAGTGGCCGGGATGAGAAGTGGCCAGCACAGTATGTGACAGGTGAGAGGGTCGGGGTCTGCCGGACTCTGTGCACGCATACACCATCTTCCGTCTGGGCGTGGTCACCTCACGCTGCAGCGCCCCCTGCTGTGCATCCCGGCTTCTGCATCCCAGCTTGTCCCCGTCCCTCATTAGGCCCAGGCCCTCACTGCATTACCTCCTTGGACCTGCGTGAGGATGAAGCCATCGCAGCAGGAATCACCGTCACACGCAAGAAGACAGAAGAGGTGAGCATCGGTCAGATCAGCTCCTGAGGCTGAGAACACGACGGGGCCGTACAACCCGGAGAGCACATTTTGGAAACCGGTGGGTTCAAAGCTTTTCTGACGTACTGTGGTGAATTCTTGGCCTGGGGGAAAGGCAGAAAAAAATCTAAAAAAGACTTCAAAACATGGCAGAGTTGAACAGAGTTTACTGATCTCATAGGATAGTTTGTTAAATTAGCTCTGATTGTGACCGGAGCAGTGCGTGGTCCAAGATGAGGCAGTCTGTGCCACGAAACTTCTGGACGTGCCTGTGCATGGAGAGGGTGGGGCCGGCCAAGGCCGTGGCCCCAAAACCAACAGATCTGGACAGATGCCCCGCATGTGTTCGAGGGTCCAAAGGGCATGTATGGAAAACTGGCGTATATTATTATTTTTATTATTACCAGCAAACATTTATTGAGCTCTGTGCACACACTGTGCCACGTGCTTTCCCTACATTATCTCTGTTAATTTTCACTGCCCTGCTCTGCTATCACACATGCTTCTCTAACACAATCAGTTTGAACACATGGGAGTCACGGAAGCTCAGCCGCTGTGATACTGGAGTCACACTGGCTGCTCTACCACAGTTTTCCGTGCATGTCACGGCCTCGTGCCACCAAACTTCAACAGAGGAATGTGGCGTAGACAAATGCAGCTAAATGCAGCAAGCTGCAGAGCAACAGGGACTAGTCCACGTGCCCATCACCCGCCTTCACCCTGAGCCTCAGCCTGGCCAGGGGCTCAGTCTTCTAAGTGACGATTGCAGGATTTTCCCTTCGCTTTGTGCAGCCGGCCCTCATCCGTGATTCGGCAGCCTCAGTCCTTCTTCACACCTTCTGCAGTCGCCTGCCCTGCCCTTTTACATTTGCTGTAACACTTCTTCATTAGGAATTCAGTGTGCCTTTTTAAAAACTGTGCTGGCATTTTAAGTAAGGCTGTTATATTGTTTTTTTCCAGCCCTCTGGTTAAACGTGTCATGGTTTGGGTTTTGCCTGTCTCTAATTCTAGTTTTCCCATCAGCCCTGTTATTTTTGAGCATCATTTTGCAAACATGAGATTTTTCGGAGATATGTATGTGTATACATATTACAGTAGAGCCCAAACGTCTGCCCTGTTCTTATGCCCACTGGACATTTGAGGAAAGAGAGTCTTAACACATGCACTGTCTTGCCCAGATTTACACGGCTGGTGGGTGGCAGAAGGGACACCAGAGCCTGTGCCCTTCACCACTCTGACCTCCCGTCAGCCCGGCAGTTCACCAGGTCTTAACTGACTCACATGCCTGGAGGTCATGGGGGGCTTACAGTGTGGGACCCAAGAGTCCAGGCTTCGGAATCAGACAGCCCTGAGTGCAGACCCTGCAGCACCCCTGCCAAGCAAGTCCCTAATTCCTCAGAACCTCAGTTTCCCCATCTGTACAATGGGGATGATGACAAGTAATCCTTGTAAACATTGAACAGATAAAAAAAATAGTCATGTATATATTAAAAGGCTGAGCAACAAGCCTGGCACTTAGTTTATGCTCAGCAGATGTTTTACATGTCTCAAAAATGCCACATCTTCTCCCTGCAAGCATTGGCTCACTCGGCCCCTTCTGCCGGGAACGCCCTCAGCTCTGCCAGGCAAAGCCCCCGCCCAGCCTTCACCAAAGCCCAGCTTAACTTGAAGAGCCCATCCCTGGATTTTTACAGCCAGAATTGGCTGTAAAAATCTCTCCCTCTCTTGATCTCTCTCATGTTCTGTTTGTGCCTCCACGAAAGGCTCTGCCACCGCTCGCCCTGTATTTAAGCTACTTGAGATACTGTCTGCCTCCCCTACCAGCATGAGATTCCATGGAGCTCTTCCCTGACATCTGATGCAGTGGTCACTAGCTGTATGTGACCATTTAAATATCAATTTCAGTTAATCAAAGTTAATGTTGCAATAGCCACATTACAAGTGTTCAGTCATCAGGAGTGACTAAGACTACCATTGTGGATGGGTTTATAGACCATTTCCATCACTGCAGGAAGTCCTACCGGGCGTGCTGCCCTGGGGTCTGGGGCCCCAGTTCAGCCCACCTTGGTCTCCTCCCCGTAGGGAAGGTGCACAGAGCACCACCTCCCCTGAGACCTTTGCGTGGGGGGCTCCTTCCCATCCTTCAGGTCTCAACACCGATGTCCCCACCTCTGGGGTTCCATTCCTGACCACCCTGGGCAGCTCACACCCCCTTTATCCCACCATCCTGTTCATTTTCATCTGAGCACTTACCACCCTCTGAAATGACTTTATTGCTGGGTCAAGCCCTCTGCTCAGTCATTCTGTCTGTTTTGTTCACAGCCACATCCACATCCACAGAGCGTAAGAAGGTGCTTATCGTAGCTCAAATGCTCAGTAACTACTGAGGGTTGTGCCAGCACTGAGCTGCCCCACACCATGGTCGAGGCCTACACTGTGCAGCAGGTCAGGGGGACCTTACAGAGTCAGGGGTGGCTCCCCAGGGAGTCACAGGTAACAAGATGGTTCATCTTTCTAGACCTCACCTGTGAGATGAGGGGTCGTGCTAGACAATCTCGAAGGAAGCTCCAGGCACTGATGCCCTTTGATTCTGAAAGACCACACGGCTCCTCCTCCACGTCCAAGGCCCACAGGCAGTACGTGGGCGTGGGTAGCAGATGGTACCGACCACAGATCAAGCTCTGAGTCTCTGGCCCTTTTTCCAGTCCCACCTTCCAGGTTGCTAACGGGCAGGGATGTGAATGGACATGGTTAACTACCTACCAGGAGCCAAGGACTGTGTGGGAGACTTTCAGAACCTGAGTCCTTTCCTCCTCGGTTGTGACATGTTATTCCCATTTTACAGAAGAGAGACTGGGCCTCGCGTGAAATGAAGAAGCAGCTCAGAGACAGAGCAGGGAAGAGGGGGGCGGGCCCCCAAGCCAGACCCAGGCTGCTCCAGCCTCCTTCTCCTCCACTCAGAGCCAAATGGCTGTTTGTGCATCTCCTGCTTTAAGCAAAAAAGCAAGACATAGCTCTGCCTTTGATTTAGTTTGGCAACAAGGAAGTTTCCCGATTTCCTTTGCAATCTTCCCCCAAAGAATAAACTTTCAGGAGACAAGGAAGAAAAATAAAAATAACAAACACTTAAAAAGAAATACAATTGCATTTTATAAAATGTCATAAAAGGCCAAGTTGTGATTTTAAAGAACATTTTCAGCAGGAGTTATTGTTCTATTTTGGTATTTGTTTTTAGAAAATAAACCCTATGTTTTGTTATATTTAAAAATGGATAGTAAAGACAATTGGGATAAACACTGGGGCAGAAATCCTAGTGACCCTGGCAACAGATCAGAGAGATCCAAGCTCTGCCAGACTCCGATCTCCCAAGCAAAGTCTCTGCTAAGTCAGGATGGAGGCGTTAGGCAAAAAAAGGACTAGAGAAAAAAGGAAGAAAACACAAACACTTCTCCCAGCCATGGACTGAAGATTGCTACCGAGGTCAGGCGCAGCTCTGGGCCTGGGCCGCGGCACAGTCTCCACTTGCTGCCTCCCCAGCACCAGTCTGAAGCCACTGGGAGCCCCGGGCACCTGCCCTGAATTGTAGACCTCAGAGTGACACCCGCACTCCCCTTTCTTCCAAGTCTCAGTTCAGGCCCCTTGGGCTGTCTTCTGGTCCACAGCCGAAGCCGCAGGCCATCAGGAAACTTTTTAGCAAGCTCGAGAACAAGTACAGAAATGTTGTACGTCTGCTGAGCTCCCAGCACGTGCCGAGCACTGCTCGAAGAGCTTCACCTGCGTCTCCTCATTCTAAGCTGCCAATAACCTTGGTCCACTTATGACTCCTGTTTTACTAATGAGGAAACAGAAGCCTAGAATGTCAACGAATGTGCTCAAGACTACACAGCTAGTGCATGGCAGAGCTGGGGTTCAACCCAGGCAGGTGGGCTCCGGGCCCTTGTTCTTAAAGCCCTTAACTGCTGTGAAGCCAGGCCCAGACAGCAGTGACGGTCAGGGGAGCCGCAGTCACAGGGGCGGGGCCTAGCTGCGTCCCAGGGCTCATGGTGCTGCAGTGCTGGCACCTCTGGGTGTTGGAGAGGAGGAGAGGAGGTGAGCAGGGCAGGGCTGACGAGCGCAGGCCTCAGGATTCTGGGGAAAGGCTCCGGCTTGCCCACATGCTACCAGCAGCCCAGGGTGCTTTTCCCTGTGTGATGCCCTCCTCCAAGAGTTTCTATGACGGTGCAGTGGAAGAATGAATGGGAAAGTAAGCTGTAAAACTATAAAATACTATATGCTTGCTACTCAAAGTGTGTTCCCTGGACCAGCGGCACAGGCACCCTCTGGGAGGTATTAGAAATGCAGAATCTTGGCCCACCCCAAGGATTCACTGACTGAGGATCTGCGTTTTACAAAGTCCGGATACGGGCTGAGGAAAAGATCTGAAAACGTCCAGAGAGGGTGGAGACCACAGTGGGGAGGAGGAGAGTCTCCATGAGTCAGAAGGTCCAGGAGAGACGTGCCGCACGTCATGGGCTGCCTGGGCTTGCCTCGGGGCACAAACGGATGCAGTTGGGTTCTGCCCGGGCCCTCCACCTATTAGCATCGTGTCTGCTCTACCACTCAGTTCCTGGCCTACAGAATGAGGCTCCCAATCCTGCCAGATTGCGATGAGGATCCAATCTAATGACACAAATGAATGAAAATGATGTGTAAAGCCCCTTGCAGAGGTCGGGGAGATGATCGTCTGTCCACAGAGGGTGCTGTACCAGGTCTACCAGAGGATATTGGAGACAGAAACTGGGCTCAGGGCATGGGTGGGGACGGGGGAAAGTCTGGCCCCTCCCCAAGTGCTCCCTGCTCCAAACATGGCCATCTGAAGCCACAGAGACCTCGAGCCAACCAGCCCAACCAACCTACCCTTTTTCAAATACACAGCCAGAGAAGCTTGACCGCGGTTCCTTACTTTCACCTGGCACCTAAGACTTCCAAAGCTGGTGACCTTCGAGTTCCCCAGTGTGTCTTGTTCCTGGAAATGAAAAGATACTGCGTTATCATCCCATGATGTTTAATAATTCAATTCAACAAATGTTATCCAACTCTAACCATGGCTAGGCACTAGGGCTGCAAAGGTAAGAAAGAAAAGGTTCTTGCTATACAGTTTCTCCTGGTCCTTTGGAGCAGACAGACATGTAAGCAGTAGGAACAGACACAGAGACTCAGAATTTCATGGGTGTTTTCAGAACTAGGTCCCGCGGTTTGGGGACTATCAGTTATAAGAGGGGAGTGACCAGAGAGGCATGAGCCAGCTCATGGAAGAATTTGTAGGCACGTAGCCTCTGCCTACAGAGTGTCTGGAGAAAGGTTCTAAGCTTGGAAATGGTGAGGTCAGACTTCCAGAGATCTGGCCATTCCCAGCCACCTCTAATCACTCTTTCTGACTTATTTTCAGCAATTTTGCAGTGTGGTGGGGTAGGATAAATTTGCCTGTTTTGGATTGTGCTTGTCCCCAGTATTTTGCCCTCCTATTCAAGGCTGCCAGACTTTGAGTTCCCTGTGGGAATTCTGGAGGACAGAGGCTAAAGCAAAGGCTGTTTGAAGACAACAGCTCTTCTTCCTTTGCAGGAAGCCGGAACTCACTGGAGAGATGGTAGCCTGGGAGGGAAGGAAGGAACCTGGAAAGCACAGAGAGAGGAGGGATTCCCAAAGGCCTGAAAAGGACTCAGGTGGGGGCCGGAATGGCAGGAGCCCTCACCCCTTCTGCGGCCGTGCCCTGGCGGGGCAGAGGGCAGTAAGACGTCAAATGGATGGCTGGACCTGGGGAAGCTAAACCCAATGCAGTGGGCTCCTGCCTCGGCAAAGAGTCTTCTCCGCACCCCGAGCAGGGGAGGCTAAAGGCAGCTCCTGGGACTGTGGAGCTCAGCACTGGTCTGTGCGACCAATCACTGATGACCAGTGACAGAGGCCCTCCACCCCCATCCCACCCCTGTGCCTTAGGACCAAGAACCCAGGGCTCTGAAATGGATAACGAGTGAGAGGATTTCCTGCTGACCTCACGGGGGGATGATGATAATATTAACAGCAACAGTAATGTTATAATAACGGTCACTGGGCATTTACTCTGCAACAGAATCTCTCCTGTGAGCTTTTCCATGTAGGGCCCTATTCAGTCCTTCCAACAATCCTGTGATGTGGGAACTGTTATTATCCCCATATTACATGGGGAATCTGAGGAATCAACGTGGCTAAATAGCAATAAGCAAGTGGTGGAGCCGGGATTTGAACCCAAGACCTCTCCCCACCTCTTCTCTATATCTTGTCACTACAGCACCCAGCTCAAGAGTCGTAAAATTTAGGGTCCATCATCCACACCCCTTCTAGAATGTCACTTACGAACCCTCTTTGACACACAAGTATATGGGCAAAGGGGTGTGCAATGCACCAGCGTTGGTGTTGGTGATATTGCAAAATTGCTACAAATCTACATACCCTTAACCAAGAGAATGTGAAATAAATTATGTACATCTGCAGAATGGATCGGTACGCTCCAGTGAAAAGAATAAGGTTAATTTTTAACATATGTATACAGAAAAATAAATACGAGAAAAATCAATGTAGAAACGAATACATATTATAAAATTGTAGCATGTAAACAAACAAAAAACATATCTATAAATACATAGGAATTTTCTGAAAGGATCCATAGGAAACCAGAGAGTAAAATGGAGATTTGAGTACGCTTACAGATTAGAAATCAGGAGACAGGAGACTTCTGCTTTTCGCTAGATACCTTTTTATCCTAATTTGATGGTACCACATAAAATTGCCAATATTCTACCAGCTCTGATTATAGAAACAGTGATTTCATGTGGTTCTAATAAATATTTAACATATCTTTTTATACCGTAATCATATTTTATTTCTACAATGAAAAGGAGAGCTGGGGTCTGGGACGCCGAGGGGCAGATGGTATTTAGGGCTCTGAACAATGTCCCCCTCGCGTCTGGGGCCCAAGCTGCCAGAACAGGTAAGCACTGAGGCATAGGAAGAGGTGTTCAGTGTCAAGGGTCTCTCCTGGCTGATCCCCCAGGAAACGATACTGCTCAGGTGAATGCTACGTCAGCTGCATCCTGGGTCTGTCTCTGCCTGTTGCAACTTCAATTTCCCAAAGTCTCATCACTTTGAAGAAATGGAAGCAACAGGGGATCAGCTATCAGCAATCTCTTTCCATCACCTGGTCACCCCAGTGTCAATGCCATCAGAGTATGTCTGACACAGAATGGACAAGAGGTAGAACTGCCAGGTGGCTCTTACACCTCACCTGACCGGAAGTCATGCAGGCAACATTGTCATCTGTCCAAGTGTGGAATTCACACGAGACGTCTGAGCTCATTGTGGACACGATGAGGAAGCTGCAGGCCTCGTCCTCTGCACATTCTGCAAGCACCATGGGACAGTCACCCACCTGACTCTCAGGTGATGCTGGGGACAGAACAGACACACGCCCCTACCCCTGCCCCACACACCCGAATATACATGCAATGTAAACACACAAATGCACACACAAATATACACTCAAATATACACACTCCCAAACACTCACACACAAATACACATACCCATGAACATAACCAAATACACACACTCAAGTACACACACAAATGCATACACACACATACATAAGCACACATACAAATATACATACAGAAGACATTTGCTGAGCACATACCATGTACCACATGCTCTGTTAAGTGCTTTCTTTGTTCTTGGATCATTGATCTCCATTATAGATGAGGAAACTGAAGCACAGCTCAGTTCGTTCACTTATCCAAAGTCTCAAATACTACCTGCCATGGAGTGCCCTCCTCTCAATTGTCTGATAGGACACCATCTTGCTAGACCTTCCTGACGTGGTTGTCTTTCTCAAACTGTTGTGTCTTTTTGATACTGAGTTTGGCCCAATTGGCTAAACCAGTGGCCCCCATCCTTTGTGGCACCAGGGACTGGTTTCATGGAAGACAATTTTTCCATGGACTGGGGTGGGGGAGTGAGCGATGGGGAGCAGCTGTAAATACAGATGAAGCCTCGCTTGCTCACCTGCTGTTCACCTCCTGCTGTGCAGCCCGGTCCCTAATAGTCCATGGACTGCTACTGGCATGTGGCTCAGGGCTTGGGGACTGCAGGGTTAAACCATCTCCTGACACTCACCGATGGACCTGTCTTCCCTGCTTGCCTCAGCCCCTAGGATGCTGCATCATCTTTTTCTTTCCATCCCATCAGCTTGCCCTTCTAACTTCAGCTGTATCATGGCGCATGGGTGCACACATGGGTATGTGTATGACGTTCCTTGTCAAGACGAACAACTGCGATCGCTGTACACCAAGTGTGCTGTCTTGATGCTGGTCCTCACATCTACTCTCTTGACCCCGTGCTTCTGTCTCTCCAGTTCCAGTGAATATCTTTCATTCTGCAAACATTTTTTTTTTCAGCTCCCACTTCATGCCTTGAACTGTGTTTGTGATGCTAACAATAGTGTAAGTTTATCATAACCAGAGCAGATATCCAAAACAGATTCATAATCACACTGTTAATCACTTAATAACTACACCACATGAGGCATAAAGCAATGGTTATGACTGCAGGCTTTGCCATCAGTAGTCTGGGTTTGAATTTAGTTCTGATACTTGCTAGCTCTGTGTCATTGAGCAAGTCACTTAAATTCTTAAAGCCTTATTTTTCTCATCTATAACTTAGGATAACAATAGCTACTCTATGGGTGGTTGTGGGATTATGAAATCATCCTTGTAAAAATACATACTCAGTAAATAGTAATTTATTACCACCTCTCTGTCCTCACTGTTGAAATAAGAAGACATATATCCTGACCTGGACAAATAGCTCTAGGCCAAACTAATTTTGTTCATTTCTGTCCGTGACATTTAGTGTAGTTCTTGGCACACAGTAGACACACTATAAACTCTGCAATGAACTTATAAAATGAATATGCATTTTGGAAATCAGTTGGCTTATAGTGTTTTTGGCAAAGTATGTTTTCTCATTATTGTTTTAATGTTTTGATTTGGTTTGTATTGACAATGTCAGCAGAGCTTATTTCTCTACCATTCCCCATGTGCCCATGTCCCCACTACCCCTTACCTGCCAAGCACTGCATCAGTGGGAATTCAGAGCCAGGAACTTTGGACCTGACCGCCATGGGAACACTCGTGTCAAAGATCACCTTTGATTCTGGAGCCTTCTCAAATTTTTGCATCACTGAAAATAAAGCATATTGTTGAAATCTGACTCTGAGGGGTATAGAGCATCTGCAGAGAAACCAAAAAGAATGTTAGGTCAAGAAGACACTTCCCATTTGCAGCCCTCAGTCACACAAACGTCCCAGGGAGAATAATTCCTTTTGAAGGCAGCTCCAGCCTCACGTCTCATTTCGAGAGCTGTAACTTACCAGGTCTCCCATCCTCTACCTCATTGTCAGGAAGTAAGGGGAAAATTTAATATTATGTTTGTCCTTACAATTCACCTCTTCTCATTGGTATGGATTTCCTATCTAAACTTATATTTTCCTGTCCTTATCTTTTAGTGCTAATTACCTAATTATTTTATTGAAAATTTTCTTTCCATAAAACAACTTGAAATCTTTCAGAAATGAGGTAAGTTTTTTTAAAATGCAAATAAGACATATGCATATGGATTCATGTAAATTTAAAAATGTGTCATGTGGCTCAGGCATTTTTAAGGTAATATTTGTTTAAGTGATGCACTAGCATCTGTTTTTCCACCTACAATCAACATATTTGAGCTCCATTTGATAGGAAAAACATAGCCACATGCTCATGGAATTAGAGAAGTGAGGAGGAAGAAATATAATTTGTAAAGGCTATGAAACTTGGAACTCATTCTTCACCAAGCAAAAACACAAACAAAGAGGATAACTCCCAAGGAGTAAGATTTATCTTCTAAGCCACAAATGCCCAAGAGCATCAATATTTCATAGGTAACTATCAAAAAGCAAGACTTATTTACAAGTCCAAAAGCACATGAGTATCAATTCTTTGCTAACATAATTATAAACCTATACATAAGCACTCATTATCATATACATCCATTGCTTTATAAAACAGACTTGTGTCTAGATTGGTTTTTCATCAAGTCAATAAATTCAAAATCACTCAAAGCAATCTTTCCTCAGCTTTCATAATAAGCACAGAAAAAAATGATTGGGTTGGGAGAATGGAACATTGATGTAATAAAAATGACATGCTTTAAGCCTTCAAAATGTTTGATATATTTAATAGAAAAGAATCATAACTTCACAAAGTAATCCTTCCACATTGCCCATTGAAGTTGCCAAGTTCATGTGCTCAGCCCACATTCAACCCTTCTTCTTTCATCTTCTCTCTTTTTTTTAATTCTTATATTCCCTGATCTCTTGTTTATACCAAACACCATGCTGTACTCATCATAGTATCCCTAAGTCTTGGTTGGTATAGACCAGATGCTCAAAACGCTGTGTGAGACTAAACAAAATTTGAAAGGTCTTTCAGCTTCTGATTAAATTCTACCCCAAAATTCAGTAAATTTAGCACTTCAGTTAGAGAATCTGGTGGTTTTCAGGAAAGGGACATCTTGGTGATGGAGATCTTCACACTGCAGCATTCTATGAAGAAGCTCATGGGGGAACAGAACAGAAACAATCCATGAACCAATTTGTCAATGAAAGACTGAATCAGTTTGTAGAATTATACATTCTGTTGATACAATTTCCCATGTATCAAATTTCTACTTAGCAGATTTTAAAAGTCTTGGGGAAAGTATAAAAGGTTAACACTAGAACACAGTATATATTTGATCATGATCCTTGCATAGTATATCATGGATATTTATATGTCTGTCTCCTTCCAGGGCAAAGACAATGTCCTGATTATATATGAACCCTCACTAGCTAGGACAGTGACAGAGATACTAGTTTCCTGCATATTGAATGGATGGATGGATGGATGGATGGATGGACTAATGGATGACTAGCAACATTGTTACAACACCTGGCAACCAGTAGAGAACATTATGATGTCGTAATGCCAGTGGTAGTCATATAACTGTTTAGACACTTAGTGCAGTATATGAAATTTTCAGCATGGGTCAGTAAAGAACAGAATTATAAAACTTGATCTAAAGTTAAAGGGAAGATGAAATTGAAATATTTCCAGTGGCCAAGGTCAGACTAATTCTGTGAGTACACAAAGAAGATCCCGGGGAGCACCACAGAGCTTCGGTAGGAGGAATTTCAGACAGGAAGGCAGCATGCAGTCGGGGAAGGGTGCCAACTCTGGAGTCAGCCCCTAGCTCAAGTCCTGACACTGCCACACTTCCCCAGCTCTGTGTCCTTGGGCACATCTCAACCTCCGAGAGTCTCCATTTCCTGGTTATAAGGATTAAATAATATAGCATGGAATACCTGGTACATAGTAACAACTCAGTTAATGCCAGGTCCTTTTTCCCTCTGCAAAACAACCTGCCTAAGTGTCAGGGCTTGTAAAATTGGCCACAGGAATTCAGGTAGTGGGAGAATCTCCTTCCCTGAACACCTTTAGAAAATAGTTTCAAAGAAGCCCAGATAACTGGAGCAATTCACTCATTCTGTCAACAGGTATCTACTGCCCTGGAATAGAACAAGAAATAAGAGACAACTCTAGCTCCAAAGGAACATATGGTCTAATGAGGCTAGAGTCCAGACAGGAGGCTGGGATATTGCAAAGTTATTTTATCCCAAGAGCAATGCGAAACCACTGAAGAATTTCAAGGGACATTGCATAAGCGGAATTGCCTTTTTAAATAATTGCACTAGAAGCATCATGGAAAAATTGTTGGACTGGAGCAGGAAGATGAGTCAGGAGGGCATGGCAGTACCATGTGGGTAACAACAGTGGTTTGGACAAAGGAGGTGGCAATGGAGACATAGATAGCTAACCACTAAGTCCTTTGCTTTTTCTGAAGGACAAAAGCCTCAAAACTGAAACTGCAATTCTATTTCCAAAGACAAAGTTCCTCTCAAAGGCAGTTCTGCAAAGACATCCCAGTGAGGGCCCAGCTTATTAACATGGATATCCCCCTGCAGATCCAGAAAGGGAAACTTAAGCTCAGAGCTTTACGTAAGAAGCTGAGGATGTACCTGGAGGCTGTTCATAAGCCAGCACCTCAGGGAGGCAGCATCAAAGGCGTCAAAGCTGAGCTGCGGCTCATGAACGCTTCTGGTGCCACTGATTAAACTGTCCTTTCTGCTGTGACACTGGACAGAACAGGCCATGAAGTGCCCCACAAACTGCACATGACAATCCTCAAGGTTAAGCCATTGACAGGGACACAAAGAAGGCTAGCAGCACTTGGGCAATAATCCCAGAATGGCCAGTGATCACCAGGGCCACTGGGCAAGTTGCTTCCCTTCTGTGGACACCCTCTCCTTCACTTGTGAAAGATCTATGTCATTGATCTCTCTTTTTTATTATTCAGAATATTATAGGGGTACAAACATTTTGGTTACATGTGCTACTCAGACATTAAAAAAAAATGGTGGACTTATACCTTTCGTAACAACCCAGATGGAACTGGAGACCATTCTTCTAAGTGAAGTATCACAAGAATGGAAAAACAAACACCACATGTACTCACTATTAAATTGGAACTGATCCATCAACACCCATGTGCACATAGTAGTAAAACTCAACGGAAGCCAAGCAGGTTGGGGGGAGAAGGAAGAGACAGGTAAATTCATAACTGATCTCTTAAAGCACCTTCCATCTCTAACTCCCCTGATTGTCTTTCCTGCCCAAGAGGAGGGATATTGGGAAAAAATAAGACTTCACTGGATTTGCAATTTATCTGTAAGAACACATACATACGCACACACACACACACACAAAGTCCTTAGCATTTGTCAGCTCTTCACTAGAGAAAGGAAATGACAGCTCTGAGCATTAGAAAATGAAAACTTCTCACTTGGATTTTCTCTGATATTTTACATTTGCTGTATCAACCTCCCTAGGGAACAGACAGGCTATGTATGTGTGCGTGCACGCATGTGCTTGTTGAGGAAGCAGATAAATCTAGATAGCAGCACAGATTGGTGAGCAGAAAACACAAGGATCTAGGAGTCAGATACACACCAGTTCAAAATCTAGGTATATTATATCCTAACTATGGGATGAAGATAAGAATTTAAACATTCTTTGCCTCAGTTTCCTCAGCTAAAATATTGGCAATAATATCTACCTTTTTGGACTCCCATGGAGTTTAAATGTATAAACATACAAAATGCCAGGCACATAGTGCATCCGCGCATGCCAGGCCCTGTCCTTACACTGAGATACTAAGAGACTCTGGTGGGCAGGGTGGCTTTGGCTTGCCAAGTGGGGAAGGTAAGCCCCAGCCCTCAGGCAGAGGCTGGTGACTCTGTGGAAAGATGGAGTGGAGTTCTGAAGACTGAGAGGACGTCAGGATCAAGGGACCTTGCAGATTGTTTCAGCATCCCTCCTTGTTTAACAGATAAGGGAACAGGGCAACTGCTGTTCCCGAGACTTCTTATTCTGAAATATTTATTACCCCTGGTAGGCATGACGCTGCTAATGCACTCAACCCTCCTCCAGGGCAGGCACTAATATCTCCATTTCTCAGATGAGAAAACTGTTGAGGGTGAGGGAATTGCCCAAGAATATACATCCAGTAAAGGGCACCAGTGGGATTAAACTATTTTTCATTCAACAGATCATCTCTTCCCTTCCTCTCTGCGGGTGCCCACCACGCCTTGCATGTAGGACATTTGATGGTTCATGTGGGACTTTCCCATCCAGTATTGATGGGAAACTGAGAACTGTGCACAGGATAGTGCTCAGTGAATATTTTTGACATTACAGGTTGATGTTGACTCTCACAATGTCTCAGGAGACAGACAGTAAGCCACTGGGGGTTTGAGGATCAGAGAGGTTGAGCAACTTGCTCTGGGTCACCCAGTGGAAGAAGGACTGGCACACAGTCTTTCTACAGCATCCTACTGAGGGGAGATGCCGACCAGACTTACCGAGGCAAGCTGCCTGCAAGAATGGAAGCCTCAGCAGATCTCTTATTTATAAATTTTAACCTCTGTGCATCCTGAAGTGTTTAGGGGTGAGGGTTCATGATGTCTGAAACTTACATTTCCAAATTATTTTAAAGAAGAGAGAGAAGAAAATATTAACAATTATTGGATCTGAGTGATGGGTATTTATCCATCCTATTATTCTTTACATAGATAACAAATTTTTTAAATAAAAAGCTGGAGACAAATTCATCTCATGAGTCTCTCCCTTTCCATAAAGCCCGAGACCACTCCCCTCTTCCCAGTAACTGCGGTTGATTTAACCTCCAGCACATACTCAGACACTGAGAGTCCTCAAGTGGGGCCTCCGTTTCCGACCACGGCAGTCTCCGCCCCTTGCTGTCCATGCAGAAGGCCTTCCCACTGCCCCTGTCCCTCTGGCTGGCTCGGTACTGGCCGTCCTGGTCACACTGCAGGCCCGCTTCATTCCTCTGACAGTCAGTGACACCTGGAACCAAGAGATGGGCACAGAGGTCAACAACGGGCCTCTAGGATCTCCTCCTCATCCTACTCCCAGGCTCTGGGTCATTGACCAGATGTCCAAGCAACTCGTCTCACCCAGACGTTCTAGCATAAAACCCTTCAGTGTGCCCACCCTGACTAAGGGACCACATGCGGGCTCCCTGTTTGGATCAGTAAGTCCCCTGTGATCTGGCTCCCACCATTCCCAGTGCCTGCACATACACACTTTGCTCCACACACCACACGCTACGTTCCATGCCCTCTTTGACGCCGTTTCCTTCAACCCGGCCTTTGCTCACCTGGCCCCTCTCCTGGTGCACAGCCGCCCCAGTCTGCACTGCATGGACTCTTCACTGCCCACTCGCTCTCACCTCCACCCACGTTTTCTCGGGGAAGCCCTCCTGCTATGATCTGAATGCTTATGTTCCCCCAAAATCCACATGTTGAAACCTAATCCCCAGACAGTATTAGAAGGTGGGGCCTTTGGGAGGTGATTAGGCCATAAGGGTGGAGGCCTCATGAATGGGATTAGTGTCCTTATAAAAGAGGTCCAAGGGAGTTTCTTTGCCCCTTCCACCGTGTGGGGACAGAGGAAGAAAGTACAGTCTATGACAACTTCATCAGACACTAAATCTTCTGGCACCTTGATCTTGGACTTCCCACTCTCCCAAAACTGTAAGAAATAAATTTCCATTGTTTATAAGATACCCAGTTTATGGTATTTGGTTATAGAAGCCCAAATGGACTAAGACACTTCCAGACCTCCTGCCTAAGTCAGGCCTGAGTGTCACACCCTCTCCTTGGGACCCAGGCCTCTCCTTCACAGCCAGAGCACAGGTATTATTTCCATTTATCTGTGTGGATGGATGGCTGATGACTCCTGCCTCCTGCTCAGCAGAGGCTCTGGAAAGGCAGGGCAGGTGCTGGTTTTGCTCACAATTTATGCCAGTGCCTTGCTCAGTGTCTAACACATACAACAAGCTTCCTCTCCAAAATCAGTAAGTATTAGTCAACTCTGTGGATGAATGCCTCTATCCCTGTGTTCAAGCTGTTTCTTCTTCCCAGAAGTTCTCTCTCCACCTGCCCTCTAGTTAATCCCTCCTCACTTCCTTTTCCTATCAGACTCTAAACTCCTTGAGGACAGGTATTCTGTCATTACTTGTTTAATATACTGAATATAAAATTGGCACAAAGCAGGTGCTCAATAAGTTTTTGATGACTTATATCAAAGGAGGATTCTTCAATCTAGTTCACCAGAACTGGGAAGTAGGTGAATGGTAATATTTTGTAGCAGTCAAAGACTTCATAATACCTGGAGTTTTATATTTCAAGACTATTGATTATATGATTAACCATTGATTAATAACAATTTTTGTGGGGAGATTACAAAAGTATACATACTTGCTGTACATGAATTAATACATCAATAAACAAACAGACAAATAAATATTCAGAAGGGCTACTCAGTTATCAACAAAACCTCAAATGTGGCCCAGTAGACCAGATAAGTTAGGAAATATAGAAGAGTATAAGTAAGAACTATAATATAGACCTCAACTAACTATATAGAGAAACTGGGATTCTCAAAGCTATCCTATTAACAAAAGGAAACCAAGGAAATACTGTAATCTCTTGGTATCATTTAAAACTTGGCAGATTCTCCTGCCTGTCCTTTTCTTCAATATGATTCCACCTAAGAACACAGACCAGATAATTCAACGGATAGAACAATGCAGTTAGTGAGTCATGGAGAAGTTTCCTAGATATGAACAGGCCCTTAGCATAGACTCCAACCTTGACCCTGGATAACCATTCTCCAAAATCTATTCTATTACTCATGAAAGGTGTTTGGGAGAGGGATGATGCTATAACACAGCCCTCTACTACTGCATGGAAATGCAATCAAAGCTCACTCCAAAAGTGGGGTGAGGGATGAATGTTTATTGTTTATGTTAAACATTATGTTTCCACTTTGCTATGGACTGAACAAGGGAGTTGACATTCAGAGAAGGAAGGTGATTTGGCCTAGGTCACAGGGCCAGTAGGAGGGGACAGCAGGGATGGAACGTGGTCTGACCGGTGCACGCCTTAGCCTCTGTCTTCTCTTCCCTGCCTTTTTTTTTTCATCGAGGAAATATCTATTTATAGTTATTTTTAACAGATATTGGACAATGGACTTAATTCAACAGTAAATAAATGTCCCCATGAACCCTTCTTTCAACGCTCCCTCAACGGATTTACAGTCTGTTAGACAATACACATAAATAGTGAGACACCAAGCCATGTTGAGAATTTTAATATTTATGTACGAAAGATGACAAAGATATACATAAGAACAGTGCATATTGGGTGAGACAGTATGGAAAAATGCAAAGGAAGATTTCTTAGAATAGTGAGGGTTGAGATATGAAGACCATTAAATAACAAATTGGAAGACAATAGTTAGAAAGATGAGG
>CAUYSK010108971.1:0-27873 GCA_963575035.1 Avahi laniger | reverse complement strand
GTTGTTGAGCATCTAATGATTTCTTTTGGTGGTGACTTTTCTCTCTGATCTTTCTTGTTTCCTGCATTTTTTCACTGATTCTTTCTCATCAGGCTACTTGGTCCAGAGCTGGGGGTGCTAAGTCTGGTTTATGGTCCTATATCCAAGTCCCCAAGGATCATTCCTTGGCAGTGCTGGGGAGAGGCACACTGGTTCTGTATTGCCTTAAGGGTATTTTAGGAAGTTGGGTTACCTCTGACCCGTTGTTTTCACCTCTTGCCAATGGAGACTAGTGAGTTTGGTCCCCCAGCTTAAGCTCCCAGCTGGAGGATCGCCCTTGTGGATATGACTCCACTGCCCTCTAATAGCTTGAGATGGAAGACACTGTTAAAACTATGGGGTTACCCTCACTGTCGTTGATTATAATTTGCGTGGAGGAATCAGTTATCAAGACAATCTGAAGTCTCTGTAGTAGGCTCTGGTCCCCCAGATGGGGTATATGAATGCCCCAATCTTTGGGAGGGGCCTTGCCACTCCTGAGGGTTGCTTGGACACTGTTCCCTCTTAAGATGGGAGTAAGGATAAGATAGATCACGGCTGATGCCTGCAAGCCTGAGTGTGTGTGCTTCTGTGGTTGCTTGATCTGCCACTGCAGGGAGCCACTAATATGTTATTCAAGGCTCTTTGACAACACTTGGAAGGCTGCTCCTGATAGGAGAGATTGATTGGTACAATTACTGAAGTCTCTGGTCAGGTTTTTCCTTCCCTGTCCACAAACCCCAATGTTGGTGGCCACGCGGACCTGGAGAGCAAGCCCTGGAGTTATGTTCTTATTAGATGATCTAAGCTGATCCAGCGGGCAGAATCAACAGGCCGTCAACTATTTTTCAGGACCAAAGCCCTGCGGATTCATGCCAGTCACACAAAGAATGCAGCTTTTCTTACTTTTCCCCACCTCCAAAGGTGGAGCCCGCCACACCCGGCAGGAAAGTCCCTGGGCTAAGGGAGGGGTGTTGCCCCAAACCACTGCACACCGCAGCATCTCTAGGCTGGGGACCCCAAAAATGGTGACCACCCACCCCTGGAGAACTGGCGTTGGGGGTGACCACTTAGGAGTTGGCAGATGCCGATCCAGGGAGCTGAATCAACAGGCCGCCAGCTGTCACCTGTGCATCACAGTCCCGCAGTCTGTCTAGCAGAGTGTCCTGCTCTTTTTGTCCTGCTCTGAGTCTGCCGAAACATCAGTGGTTTCCAGGGCAAAGCCCCCTTTTCAGCATACACCTCCTGTGCTCTGGTCCCACTGACCACCACAGGCAAGGTGCCTATCTCCAAACTCCCTCGCACTTGTCGTGGTCACAGGTAGTAACCACTCAGACCAGTCCCTCCCTCACCCAGTGCAGTCCAGCACAGAGCACCAGAGACTTCAAAATGTTTCCATCTATTGCCCCCTCTCCACAGAGCCCGTCCTCCCTTGACAGAACTTTGACCAACTTCAGGCGCGTCCTGTCTGAGGGGTGTGGAGGTCTGCGGGGAGTGGGCATCCTCCTGTGGGTCAGATTGCACCGCCTGGCTGGGCGGGCGGCCTCCCGCACTGTTCCGGGTTGTGCATCTTGCACCGTCCACTCTTCGCCAGCCTATCTCCCTTTCGCCTTTTTCTCTGCTCAGCGTGTCCCCCGCTGTTTCTCTGCAGATGCACAACGCTGTTCTCTGGGGGGGAGTGACCCTCTCATGTGCAGCCCTCCGAGTTCTTCACCTCCTTCTCTGGGAGCAGTGAGCCAGGAGGCCACCACTAATCTGCCATATATTCCTCTCTCATTTTGTCTTTCTTATTTTGTTGATGTGATGGGTTACATTAATCTATTTTCAAATGTTGAACCAGCTTTGCATACCTGAGATAAATTCCACTTGGTCTTGGTGCACAATTCTTTTCATACATTGTTGGAGTCAATTGGTTAATATTTTGTTGAGGATGTTTGCCTCCTTGCTAATGAGGGATATTGGTCTTTAGTTTTCTTTTCTTGTCATGTCTTTGACTGGCTTTAGTATTAGGGTATTGGTGGCCTCATAGAATGAATTAAGAAGTATTCCCTCTCCTTCTATCCTCTTAAAGGGACTATAGAGAATTACTGTGATTTCTTTCTTAAATGTTTGAATCACTGAATTTACAGTGAGCCCATGGTGCTTTCTTTTTTGGAAGGTTATTAATTATTGATTCAATTACTTTAATAGATACAAGTCTGTTCGGATTGTCTCTTCTTGTGTGGGTTTTGACAGATTGTGTCTTTCAAGGAATTAGTCCATTTCATGTAGGTTATCAAATTTCTGGGCATAGAGTTAGTTATTCATAGTATTCTTTTATTATCTTTTTAATGTCTATAAGGTCTTCAATTTCTGATATTAGTAATCTGCACTCTCTTTCTTTTTTTCTTAGTTAGCCTGACTTATCAATTTTATTAATCTTTTCAAAGAACTGGCTTTCTGTTTCATTGAGTTTCTCTATCGATTTCCTGTTTTCAATTTCACTGCTTTCTGTTCTAATTCTTATTATTTCTTTTCTTCTGATTACTTTGGATTTAATTTGCTCTTCTTTCTCTAGTTTCCTACAATGGAAATTTAGATTACTGATTTTAGATCTTTCTTCTTTTCTAATATATGCATTCAATGCTATAAATACCTCTCTAAGTGCTGCTTTTACTGCATCCCACAATCTTTGATAAGTTGTACTATGGTTTGAATGTGTCCCTCAGAGTTTGTGTGTTGGAAACTTAATCTCCAACGCAACAGTGTTGGGAGTTGGTGCCTAATGAGGGATGATTAGGTCATGAGGTCTCTGCTCTCGTTAATGGATTAATGTTGTTACTGTGGGAGTGGGTTAGTTATCCAGAGAATGGGTTTATACTATAAAAGCAAGTTTGGCTCCCTCTTGCTCTCTCACTCTATTGCTCTCACTCTCTCTTGCCCTTCTGCCTTCTACCATGGGATGACACTGCACAAAGGTCCTCCTCCCCACACACTGGTGCCATACTCTTGGACTTCCCAGCCTCCAGAACCATGAGCCAAATAAATTTCTATTCATTATAAATGCCCCGGTCTGTGCTATTCTGTTAAGAAGCCTAAAACAGATGAAGACAAGTTGTATGTTCATTTTCATTTAGTTCAAAATATTTTTTAATTTCTCTTGAGATTTTCTCCTTAATCCATGTGTTAATTAAAAGGATGTTGTTTAATCTCTACATATTTGAGGATTTTCCAGTTATCTTCCTGTTATTGATTTGTAGTTTAATTCTATTGTGGTCTGAGAGCAGACATTGTATGATCCATATTCTTTTAAATTTGTTAAGGAGTGTTTTATGGCCCAGAACATGGGCTATCCTGGTGAATGTTCTATGTAAGGTTCAGAAGAATGTGTATTTTGCTGTTGTTGGATGAAGCAGTAATTTATAAATGTTAATTACATCAAGTGATTAATGGTGATGTTGAGTTCAACTGTATCTTTACTGATTTTCTGCCTGCTGTATCTGTACATTTCTAATAAAAGGTTGTTAAAGCTTCAACTATGTTAGTGGGTTCATTGCTTTTCCTTGCAGTTCTATTAGCTTTTGCCTCGTGGTGTTGCTCTATTGTTAGGCACACACATGTTAAGGATTGGAGAATTGACTCCACTATCATTATGTAATGCTCCTCTTTATCCCTGGTAACTTTCTTTGCTTTGAAGTCTGCTCTATCTGAATTTTTTTTTTTTTTGAGACAGAGTCTCACTCTGTTGCCCTGGCTAGAGTGAGTGCCGTGGCGTCAGCCTAGCTCACAGCAACCTCAGACTCCTGGGCTCAAGTGATTCTCTTGCCTCAGCCTCCCGGGTAGCTGGGACTACAGGCACGTGCCACCATGCCCAGCTAATTTTTTCTATTTTTAGTTGTTTGGCCAATTTCTTTCTATTTTCAGTAGAGACAGGATCTCACTCTTGCCCAGGCTGGTCTCGAACTCCTGAGCTCAAGCGATCCTCCCGCCTTGGCCTCCCAGGGTGCTAGGATTACAGGCATGAGCCACCATGTCCAGCCTCTGTCTGAAATTAATAGAGCTACTCCCAATCTCTTTTGATTAGTGTTAATATGGTATATTTCTCTACATCCATTTTGGTTTTTGGTTTGTTTTTTAGAGACAGGGTCTCTCACTCCGTCACTCATGTTGGAGTACAATGACATGATCATAGCTCACTGCAGCCTCAAACTCCTGGGCTCAAGCGATGTTCTCACCTCATCCTCTCAAGTAGCTGAGGCTACAGGTGCACAACACCACACCCAGCTAATTGATTTTTTTAGTCATGGGGTCTTGCTATGTTCCCCAGGCTGATCTTAAACCCTGGCCTTACACATTCGTCCTTCAGCCTCTTAATTGCTGGGATTATAGGAGTGAGCCACCACACCTGGCCTATATCCATTTACTCTTAATATATATGGGTCTTTATATTTTAAATGGGTTTCTTTTAAACAACATATAGCTGATCTTGTTTTTGGATCCACTCTGACAATCTCTATCTTTTAATTGATGTATTTGGACCATGACATTCAAAATGGATATCGGTATAGTTGGACTAATATTCACCATATTTGTTACTGTTTTCTATTAGTTGCCCTTGTTCTTTGTTCCTATTTTTGTCTTTCATTCTTTTTCTGTATTTTATGGTTTGAATTAAGATTTTATCAATATGTGATTCTATTTTCTCCCCTTTGTTAGCATATCAATTATACCCTTTATAACTTTTTTTAGTGATTGCCCTAGAGCCTGCAATACCATGCACACCTACTGCAAGTCCACCTTCAAATAACACTGTGCCACCTCACGGACAACGTGAGTGCCTTGTAACAAAATACTAATATGAATAACACAGCTTCCTTTCTCCTGATGCTTGTATCATTGCTGTCATTCATTTCACTTATGTATGTAATTATAAAGTATGTAGCTGTTATCTGTTAGATCAATTAAGAATAAGAAAAATAAAAGTTTTTATTTTATCTTCCCTTTTCCTTCTTTGATACACTTCCTTTCTTTATGTAGATCTGAGTTTCTAACCTATATTATTTTCCTTCTCTCTGAAGATGTCTTTTAACATTTCTGACAGGAAGGTCTACAGGCATCATATTCCCTCAATTTCTGTTTGTCTGAGAAAGTCTTTATTTCTCCTTCATTTTGGAAGGATAATTTCACAGGATGTAGAATCCTAGGTTGGTGATTTTTAGTTCCAACACTGACTCTCTCACTCCACTCTCTTCTTGCTGACATGGTTCTAAGCAGAGTCAGGTGTGGCTGTTATCTCTGCTCCATGCAGGGAAGGCGCTTTGACCTCGGACTTCTTCCAGGATTTTCCCTTTGATTCCCTGTAGTTGGAAAATGATATGCCTAGGTGTAAGGATGGGGCTTTGGGGCGTTTGTCCCACTTGGTGTTCTCTGAGCTTCCTGGGTCTGTGGTTTGATGTCTGACATTAATTTTGGGAAAATTCTGTCATTATTGTTTCTCATATTCTTTCATCCCTTTCTGGCATTCCCATTACACATATGTTACACCTTTTATGGTTGTCACACAGTCCTTGGATATTCCGTTCTGTGTTTTGTTTTTCAGGCTTTGTTCTCTTTGCTTTTCAGTTTTGGAAGTTTCTACTGACATATCCTTAAGCTCAGAGGTTCTTTCCTCAGCAGCGTCCCATCTGCTAATGAGCTTATCAAGGCGTTCTTCATTTCTGTTGCACTGTTTCTGATCTCTAGTGTTTCTTTTGGTTCTTTTTAGGATTTTCACCCCTCTGGCTTATATTATTCATCTGTTTTTGCATGCTGTCTGCTTTATCCATTAGAGCCCTTAACATATTCGTCATAGCTGTTTTAAATTCCTGGTCTGATCATTCCAACAGTCTTGCCACGTCTGCCTCTCATGCTTACTCTGTCTCCTTGAATTGTGGTTTTTGCCTTTTGGTATGCCTTGTATGCTTTTCTCAATAGCTGAACGCGATACTCCCCAGGTGGACGGGATGGGTATAGTGGGCTGGAGGTCAGTTAGGCGGTAATAATACCCCTGCAGGGTAGGCTCTGGTTAACTAGTTCCTTCTGAGATCAGGTCTTGTTAAGAACAGAGTTCTATGGCTTATTTCAAAATGGTCCCTTTTCCACTTCCCACGCCAGAAGCACAAGGGGATTTTTCTCTGATATTTACTGTGGGTACCGGCTCGAGCTCCCGGAGGTAAATCCCACAGTATTGTGCCCCACCCCCCTGACTGGGTCCCCTGAAGTTTTTAACTCTCAGACTCCAAATGGACCAGCCTGGGTAACATAGCAAGACCCTGTCTCTACAAAAAAATTATTTCTTTAATTAGCTAGATGTTGGTGGCGTGCACTTGTAGTCCCAGCTATTCAGGAAACTGAAGCAAATGGATTGCTTGAGCCCAAGCATTTGAGGTTACACTGAGCTACAATCCCAACACTGCACTCCAGCTTGGACAACAGAGCAAGACATTGCCTCTTAAATCTAAGAAAAAAAAAAAAGGTGGAGAATTGATGCTTCAAATCAGTGCTTTGTCCTTGTATGAAAGTGTGAGCACAATGTCTAGGACCTGGGTGCCTGGGCTTGGACCTCTGGTGAGAAACGGACCAACATAGAGAGACTTACAAAATACAAATATTAATAGAACTGAATTCATGGGTCCTACCCCATGCTTTGAAATATGCGCAAAACTTGCCAGCCTGCCAAATAAACAAAAAAGCACATTCGCTTATTCAGAGTGCACGGGCAGTGTCAGGCAGTGAGCACTTAGAATCAGGAGCCAAAGGATCCTGGCCCCTGGTGGAATGACCCTGGGCAGTCGTAACCTCTGGGAGCCTATCCCCACCTTTGCAATACGGGTCTGTTGGAAGGAACACCTGCCTGCCTGATCCCCGGACTGTTGTGAGGGGCAAATGAAATGATGGGGTTCGAAGGGCCTTGCGTAGAAGGTCAGGTAAGCTTCCGACAGCTCCGCACCACAGGCCTGCCAGAGACTCTGTCCTCGGCCATGCAGGGTTCTGAAGGGCCCCTGCACAGCCTCACTCCCTTCAGGGCTTCACATGGAGTCACCCGGACAAGACTCAGGCTCCCAGCCACCCAGCAACAGTTCTTATCGACCTGCCTTTGGAGAATCAAGTGAAAGTTACTGATCTTCTCCCTAGAAAATGCAAAAGGCACAGACACACTTACCCACAAAATATGCCACAACCTTGGGTTCACTGTTGCCAGGAAGCCCACCATGAACCTAAAATGAGGACACCTGTTCTATAGTACGCCTCTCCACAAGGACCAGTGAGAGAGCAGCCACTCCAGGCAGTGCGACAACTTGCTAACTAGAGGGTGGCAGAGAATAAACCAATGAGTGGCAGGTCCTCGGCACTGGGATCACTCACGAACACCTTGGGGTAGACAACCTGACCATCTGGTATGGCCTGAACTGTTTTCTCCCAAAATTTATCCACTGAAGCCCTATCCCCCAATATTTTAGAATGTAACCGTATTTGGAGACAGGGCCTTTAAAGAGGTAATTAAGGTTAAATAAGGTCATAAGTGTAGGGCCCTAATTCAAGACTGGACTGATGTCCTTATACGGGGAAAGACAGGAGCATGGGCGTGCACAGAGGAAAGGCCGTGTTGAGGACACACGAGAAGGCAGCATCTGCAAGCCAAGGAGAAACTAAACCTGCAGACGCCTTGATCTTGGATTTCCGCCTCCAGAACTTTAAGGAAATAGACTCCTGTTGCTGAAGACGCCCAGCCTGTAGCATTGGTTACGGCCACCCAAGAAGACTAGGACAGGGCCCAGCAGCCTGAGGTTCATTCCAGACAGCTGGGCTGGGCTGAAGTGCAGGTGTGCGGCGTTCGCAGCACCCAGCCTCACCCCCACAGCTCTCAGCTCACACTCCTCTCAGCCACGCCGTCCCTCTGCCCCTAGCTTGGCAGGGTGGGGTCCCTCTAGCACCCCCATCCCCAGATCAAGCTCCTTACCACCCCGCCCTGCCCACAACATCCGCTCCTCTCCAGGGCTCTGGATCCACTTTAAGGACCACCATTTTTTCCCTGGTTTTAAAAGGTAGACTTAGTAAGTTCCACCCAGAAGGAAATCACAATCCCATTGCAGAAATAAACGAAGACCGACCACGTGAGAAATGCAAACGCGGTTTCTTCAGCACTTTCTACACAGCAAGGGAGTCAGCCATCATCACCTGCATGTGGCAGAGAACCAAAGGCAGGCAGAGGAGGGGGAAAGCTTTGTAACAAGGAAAAGGGGACAGTTTCAGGTGTGCCCTGATGGAGGCTGCTGGCCTGGGAGGCTGGCAGCGGCTGCTAGAAGACAGCAGCCTCTGGGATTGGCTAGGGAAAAATATTCGGCTTTCTCTGGTGGGTCCTAAGTTAGAAGTGGGTGCAAAAAGTGTGGGAGCCGGCAGTGACACCAGGTCCTGGCCGTTTGGGGCTACCTGTTACAGGGGCTGCCGTCCGGCTTCCTGGACCGTGTGCTCTGACTCCGCACGAGTCTGACGCACAGACAGCGGGCTGGCTCCGGGGCCGGTTGCCGCAGATTGCGGGTCAGATTCTCTTTGTACCTCTGCCCTGGCCATTGTTCGTTTGCATGTCATTTAATCTTTAATCTTTCACCACAAAGGTTCAAATCAAGGCCTCAGAATTTTATATAAACACCACAACCAAAATCCTCAAGTAACTATATTGCACCTTATTTTCACCAATCGTTTTTTACTGGATGCCCGAAGGAAAGCTGACATTTGCTGAGTAACGTCCTTGCTCAACGGACTGTGTTAAAAATGTAGATGAATCACATATGGCAAAATTAAGTGTCAGATCCAGGTAATGGGTGTACGAGTGTTAGCTGAACTATTTGTTCAACCTTTATACATGTCAGAAAATTTCAGAATAAAAAGTTGGGGGAAATGGTGGGCCTGTAGTTTTATACAAACACAGCACTGACCAGCAGCTGCACATGAATCACCAGCTTGAATTGCAAAACCCACAACTTCATTTTTATTTATATATTTAAATACTTCTTTTTACAGAGCAATGCCTGAGAGTCAGGGATCAGCCATCTGTGGCTGGTCCCAGCTGGACAGCCCTGCCACTGCGCTCCCGCGGGGCCACAGATGGCTAGCCCTTGCCAGAGTGGCTTCCTCGGTCCTCAGACCCCTGCATAAATCCGCACACAGCTGGCAAGCCAACCTCCCGCACATGGGCTGCCTGGCCCTGGGCCCTCCGCCCATGCACACCTGGCCTCCCTCTTGGGCAGAGTCGCTCCATCTTGCTCCGTCTCCACTCCACCTCTGGCCACAGCTGGCCCGTCACACTCAAGGGTGGTCAACTCATCACTCACTCCCCAAGCTTCTTGGCCATCAGCCCTGAGCTCACGACGGCCACACAGGGCCAAGTGCTAATGGGGCATCTCCATTTGTGTTTCTTTCTAAATCAGTTAATCAGTCAACCAATCCGTGTCTAGCTTCAAGGTGCTTCCAGGAGCCAGTCCCTTCTCAGCCCCACCCTCACCACCCTGGCGCCCTGGACCACCGCAATAGCCTCCCCTGCCTTCCAGCTCCCCCCAGCCCCTCTGTGCGTCCTCCCGACAGCAGCCAGCATGGCCCTGTTAGAACTGAGCCACGCAGGTTCCTTTGCTCAAGCCCTCCAGCAGCTCTCCGTGGCTCTCTGAGGAAAAGCCAAAGCCTTAGCCATGGCCTCCAAGGCCGTATGTCAGGGGATGGCAAACTACAGCCCACAGCTTGTTTGTAGAAATAGGTTTTGTTGGAACACAGCCATGCACATTTGTTTATCCTATCATCCATGGCCACTTGCATGCTACAACGGTGCATCTGGGACCATCCCAGATGTTGCCACGAAATATCAAGTAGCCCCATGGAGAGGCCAACAGGTGGCACTATGCTGCTAGCCACGTGCTTGCTTGGGACAGGGGTCCCCCAGCCCAGCCGAGCCTTTCCCGAGTGCCTGAGTCACAGACTCCACAGGCATAACACGTATACTGTTGTCTCATGCACCACGTTTTGCAACAGAACTGCGTGTAATCTCATTCTGCTGCAAAGCCATCTGTATACATATATAAACGTGTGTCTAAATACAGACATGTAACACCTTACAGAAACGCATAAGCGTGGACTTTGTTTTAATTTACTTTCTCTTTTCCTTCTTTGCTTGGCTCCACACTTCCCCTTCCTCTCCCATCCAGGTCTTCCTCCCACATAGCCTATATCTTAATCTAATTTGTATTCCATCCATTCTCCATGTTTTTCCTTCGTACTCCTATGTAATAATAAACATGGGTGCATGCAGATACACGCACACATCTACAGATGTGCACAGGCAGAGGCTGCGGGGAGTGAGCTTTACAAAGGGGGATCTCGTTCACATACTTCTCTGCACCGTGATTTTCTCACTCCGGGACGCCCTGTGGGAGACCCTGCGGAATCTGCCGCTCAAGCTCCCCCCGGCTCTCCCGTGGCTACATGATGCTCCGCGGTGTGGATGGCCATAACTCATCCAGCCCTCGGTGGTGGGCGGTCCCTGTGCTACCTGTCTGGGGTCCATGGTAACGTCCCTGCACACAGGTCCTGACCTACATGTGCTATGTTGTGCCCAGAGGGGGTTGCTGGGCCCGAAGACAGGGGCATGCTGCCCAGCTGCCTTCCAAGTGGCCTGATGTCGAGCCCTGGGAACACCTGGGCTGCTTCTTCCCGTGGGCGTGGGACCTGCAGGCTGCGCAGGGCTGTCACCGCCTGCGTGGGTCCAGCGCACTCTAGGTCCCCACAGGTTCAGCACAGCTCAGTGCAAAGCCTTCGACAAATCCACGTCCTGTTGTTTCTCCAACTTTTCTCAGGCCCAACTAAACTTCGTCAGCTGGTCAACACTGCTCGGGGGTAGATAAAAATCACACCTGAACTCCCCTTCCGAGCTTTGCTTTCAGAAAAGAAGCGCCGCCCAGCAGTGCTCCAGCAGGACGCCCGGCGGCTTGAGCATCCGTCACCCGCTCCCGCCGGACACAGGCCCCTCTGCTGTCCTGCTTGTCCAAGGGGAAGTGCCAAACCAACACACACCGGTTGCTCCCTCTTCTCAGAAAGATTTTTTTTTTATTTGGGCACCAGAAGTTGCCCAACGCTGTTCACGGAGCCTTTGGTGTCTTGGAACGTTCTCAGGGCATCCTAGGTCAAAGGAAACACCTCGTAGATCCGTTTATTAAATGGTTATGTCCAAACCACCTAACGAGTCTGTGTATGCTAATGACTTAGTAGCTGTTTGCGAAAGCCATACACAAAAGCTCAAAGACACTATCCTAACTATCTTAGTGGCTGGGACAGAAAAAGAAAGGAAAACTAGTTTATTTTGATTTCATTGGCGCTACGAAAGCTCACAGCAGCCTCAAACTCCTGGGCTCCAGCGATCCTCCCGCCTCAGCCTTCTGAGTAACTAGGACTGCAGGCACTGGCCACCACGCCTGGTTAATTTTCTTTATTTTTTGTAGGGACGGGGGTCTTGTTATGTTGTCCAGGCTGGTCTTCAACTCGTGGCCTCGACTTCAACTCCGGGCCTCAAACTCCTCCTGCTGCCTCGGCCCCCCAAAGTGCTGAGATGACAGGCGTGACCCAGCCTCACTTCATTCTTTAACCCCTGCAGTTAGTCACTAACAGGACTGAAGGCTTGCTGGGCGCTGCGCTACTTGTCAAACCCACCCGCCCTCATTTGCCTGCTCGGCACAGGAGGGAGGACACCGAAAGGGCCGCGGCGTCCCCAGCGTGGAGCCTGCGGGCAGCCGGCAGTGCCCGCGCCCAGCACGGGCTCCCTGATGCCCGGGGGAGAGCCCGCGAGCCCTCCTGGACGGGAGGAAGCGGCCTCTCTGCCGGCCGCCGCGTCCCCTGGCCCTGTCCCCCGAACCCTCCAGGCCCAAGGAGTCAGGAACGGGCGGAACTCGAGGCTGGAAGCAGAGGCGTCCGCACCTGGCTGCAGCCTGGCTGTGGGTCGCCCCAGGGACCTCGCATATGGATGGCACTGTCCCGGCGGTCGCACGGCCGCCGCCCTGCGGGGAAGCGCGGGCACCGGCAACGGCGAGGGGGAGCTTGGGCGGGACGCGCGCGGGCCCCACGGGCCGCGGGGACGGCGGGAAGCCGCGTCCTGAGGCGCCGGACGCGGGAGCCGGACGCCGTCCCTTGGGCGGCCCCAGGGCCAGGACGCCCCGCACGCAGCCGGGGACGCAGGAGAGGCTCTTGAAAGAAAGGGCTACGCAGAAAGAAGACACGAAAAATACGAATTCTCACACTATTTCTGAAGTGAAAATACAGGCTATTTTTCTTTTTCTGCCCCTTTTAGATTTTCTGAACTATGTGGGCATCCCTAGAAAAACTTCCTCAAGCGGAGGCCGCTCGCAGAGGCCGTGCTCCCTCCCGGTCGAGCCCCCGGGCGCGGCCCCCAGGCGCCGGGCCCACCTTCGGGACCCCACTCTCCTTCGGGACCGCACTCATCTGCGAGCCCGGCAGGCCGCTGCGCAGACGGGCCCGGGTGGGGCGCGCTGTCACTGCGGGCGCTGCCCCCGCCCGCCTCGGGTCACCGCGCGGCGAAGCCGGCTGTCCCGCTCCGGCCGCGCGGGAGCGCTGTATCGGTCCGCGGGCGTCCGCGGCAGGCCGGGCGGGCTCTGCGACGTGGCCACGTGGGGACAGGTGCTCGAGCAAGGCGGAAGGCCCGTGGGACAAAAAGGCAAAGGTTGATGTTTAAAATCGTCTGCGTGAAAATTAGGTTCTCTTCTTTAAAAGACACCATAAAGAGAATGAAAAGAAAGCAACAAACTGGAAAAATGATATTATTTGGAACACATACATCTGACGAAGGATTCATACCCAGGATATATGTGTTTTTTTAAGTCTATTAATCAAGGAGAAAAAGACACAACGGATTCACAGTAGACTAGGTCTTCCTAGAGAGGAGCCAGGAGGCCATTAAATGAGTGAGAAGGTGTCAACTTCATTTGTTAGCAAGGAAATGTCAATCGAAACAGCGAGATGCCTTCCAGACCCACTAAGCCACAGAATTCAGAATCTCTGTCAACGTGAAGTGTTAGCAAAGACTTAGAGAAAAGGAACTTGCACACCCAGCTGGTGGAAATGTAACCGGTGCGATGCCGTGGAGCACAGCCGGGCGTGAGCTGGCGCAGGCGGACACCCGGCCGGAGCCCCCGCGCACGCGGGGAGACGCTCGGGCAGGGCACCCGCTAGAAGAATGCTTGCAGGAGCGCTGTTCCTAAAGGCCAGAGCCTGAAAACAACCCGCATGGCTCCTTACTGGAGAGGGAGCAGGGAGCAAACTGGTATGCAGACAGCAAGGAAAAGGAACGCACTGCACCGGCATGCATGAACCCCAAACATTCAAAAAACAGGTAAAACTAGGTAATATTAGGTTAAACCAATGTTGCTCAACTTCTTTTCATTACAAAGGAGCCTATTTAGTTGTTTTCCTAGTTGCCAACTTCCCATGAATGTTACTACCACGGATGTATCAGTACTCGGGATATCTGCTCAGACATTGCGACTCTTTGGAGCACAAGCCTCTGTAATATCTAGTTTTTGCGTCCCCCCAACCATAAGCCAATTTTCACTCCGCTGGGGACAATATTGCCCCAGGTGAAAATGCATGGGTTAAAGCATCTGAAATTGTCTGTATTCAATTTTATGTAATTCAACCTAATACGTTGCTTAAAATTACATATGTGGGAGGAAAACCATAAAGAAAAGTAAGCGAATGAATGATACAAAAAAAGGGAGAGGGAGGGCTGTGACTGAGAGGAGCACCCGCGATGGGGGAGCTGTTCTTATCCACGTAGGTGGGATACATTGTTTCATTATGAATCTTTAAACTGGACAGATGTGTTTTAGACACTCTTCTTTGTATAAGATATATTCCAAAATTTAAAATCTAAGAAGAATGTAGTATAAAACACAACACAGATATGTAGTACGGCACATTTTCTGTGTGGTTGGTCTGTTTTCATTCATATGCGGGCACAATGAACATGTGTTAAACATCTACCACCTACCAGTGGTGTAACCATGAGCAAGCTCCTTAATCTCTGTGTCTCAGTTTCCCCATCTGTCAAAAATGGGGACAAAAAAATGGCACCAATCTCGGAGGATTGTTCCGAAGACTAAACGGATTAACACCTGTGTGGTGTCCAGCACAGTGCCTGCCATGAGGAGCTAGTCTAGGGCCCTGGGGAGGTGACTTCCCTGGGTATTCCTCAGACCCACGCCTGGGAAGTCAGGCAAGGGGAAGCCTGTGATACGATCCAAGCTCAGCCGCTGGGGACCCTGACCCCTCCTAATGGCAATCACCATGTAGATGGATCAGAACCCCCTTGGAGGTTCCTGATCCTCAGGAACAAAGTTGTGAATTTTGGCCCCAGAAATACTTTCATATGTTTATTCCTTCACCCTTTCAGCCATCTGGCACCTCCTTCGTGACCATTGCTGTGCCTGGGCTGGACCAGAAAAAGGGAGAATCTTCATGGCCCAAATCTCCATCCTCAAGGGGCATGCCTGGCTCGCTGGCCCTGCCTCTTCCGTGCCTGCAGTCCCCCCTGTGTGACAAAAGGTGTCCAAGACCCGTACACTGAAGCTACAAAATATTGCCAAGATGAATAAAAGAAGACCTAAATAAATGGAGAGACAAACTGTGTTCGTTGATTGGAAGACTCGGTATCGTTAAGAAGTCACTTCTCCCCAAATTGACCCAAAGATTGAGGCAATCCTAATCGAAGTCCCAGCAAGCTTTTTTGTAGAGATTGACAAGTTGATTTTAAAATTTATATGGAAATGCAAAGAATCTAAAATAGCCAAAATAGCTCTGAGAAAGGACTCACATTACCAGATTTCAGAAATTGAGACAGTGTGGATATAAAGATAGACATATAAGTAAGTGGAACAAAGTAGCACAGAAATAGACCGAAACATACATGGTCAACTATTAACAATTATCAACAAAGATGACAAGGCAATTCAATAGAGAAAGGGCAGTCTTTTCAACAAATAGCCAGATGCAACAAAATGAACCTTGGCCTTTACCTTACTCCATATACAAAAATTAACTTGACATGACTCATAGATGTAAGTGTAAAATTATAAAATTCTGGAAGAAAACACAGGAGGAAAACTTTTTGGTGGTTTTAAAGAAATATTCACAAATTCTTCGATACTTCTCCCTTCAAGAGGTGGAGCTTAATTTCACTCCTCTTGATTGTAGGACAGACAGTAACGTGCTTCTAGCCCAAGAATACAGCAGAAATGATGGGATGTCACTTCCAAGATTAGTCTATGAAAAGACTGCAGCTTCCATCTCAAGTATCCCCTCTCTCTCTCTCTGTTCACCTTGGGGACAGCCAGCTGCCACACTGTGAGGCGGGGGAGGGGAGGCCTCCGTGGGGAGGACCAGAAGGCCCCCGCCAATCGCAGGCGTGAACGTGGAGCAGCCACTCATTGCCCGCAGCCTAAGATGACTGCAGCTCCCACCAACCACTGACAGCTGACGGTGGCCTCCTGAGGGACTCTGAGCCAGAACTACCCAGTTAAGATGCCCCCAAATTCCTGATCCATAGAAACTGTGAAAAAAGTTTGTTGTTTTAAGCTGCTAATTTGGAGGGGGGAGGTAATTTATTACACAGCAGGTAGATAACTAATTCAGTAACCCTGAGCTTTGCAAAAAGACTTAAATATGACACAAACAGCGTACACTATAAAAGAAAAGATCTACAAATCAGATCTCATCAAAATCAAAACTTTTCATTGTTTGTTAGAAGCTGCAAGTTCCAGACAAGATGGATGATACAGATGCCATTCTCCCTGCCCCTTCCAGAAAGTACAACGAAAACCCTGGACATGATACAACTGACAGTCATAGGAGGGCTCTGAAAGATGGAAAGAGGAAGGAAGACTGACCATTCAGCAGCAGCCGGTAGCCCACAGTGACCCAGAGACAGCACTTTCCTGCCCTGGCCGCACGCCAGCAGCGGAGAATGAGCGGGGAGACCAACCCCCACCCAGTAGAAGCAAGTGGCCCAGAGTGGGACATTTTCCTCTCTTGCAGGCATGGTGTCTGCAGAATCCAAGTGAGGACTCAAAACTTCAGCCCCCTACCAGGTGGTAGAGACAGCCCATGGCAGCACAGCGACAGCAGATGACACGAGGGCCAACCTCCCACTGCCAGCTGTACTAGCCAAGCGGGGAGTCTGCACCTCCACCATCCAGCAGCAGTAGAGCACCCCGAGTAGTGCTTTCCTCCCCCATGGGGAGCACTGTGGGAAGACTGGACTTCTACTCCCCACCCAGCAACGGCAGGCAGTGCTCCTCACCCTCCAGCCTAGGGAATGGCAGGATTTTTGGAGAAAAGGGAATGCGAGAAAGGAATTCTCTAAATCTGCTTAGGATATTCTGGGCAGGCAGCTGACCAACCCACAGAAGAAACTGATCCCAATGAATACACCAAAAGGTTTGAGGCCCAGGTTTTCAGAGCTGCCTTTAGATAGCACACAAAGCAGACCAGAACAGCACAAGTACTCAGCAACCAAATTGTCATTAGAACCACAGCCCACAAAAGTAGGCCAGGACCAACATACTAACCTAAACAGGATGACTGTGTGCTAAAAATAGAATATTTAGATAGGATCCAGAGTCTCATACATAATATCCACAGGATACCAAGAAAATCACAACTGGAAGGAGAAAAGACAATCAACAAACGGCAACACTGAAATGTCTCACATGTCGGAATCATCTGAAAAGGATTTTGAAGCAGCCATCACAAAAATGCTTTAATGAGCAATTATCAATACTCTTGAAACAAATGAAGAGAAAATAGAAAGTCTCAGTAAAAAAATAGAAGATATTAAAAAAAATCAATGAAAATTATAAATTTTAAATATTAAATAATTAAAATGAAAAACTCATTGGATGGGCTCAATAATAGGTTGGAGAGGAGATATGAAAAAATACTGAAGACAGATCAATAGAATTTACCCAATCTAACCAACAAAAAGAAAATACATGGAAAAGGAATGAATATAGCCTCAGAAACCTTTGAGACAATAACAGAATATCTAACATTTGTGTCCCTGGAGTCTCAAAAGGAGAGGATAAAGTGTAGGACAGAAAAACATATTTGAAGAAATAGTGGCTGAAAATTTCCAAAATTTGGTGAAAGTCATATTCATTCAAGAAGTTGAGTGAACCCCAAGCAAGAAAAACCTAAAGAAATCATCCCACATCATCATCGAAATTTTGAAAACTAAAGACAAAGAAAAAATTCTGAAAGTAGATAGAGAAAAATAATGCATTGCCTACAAAAGAACAATTCAAATAACAGCAGGTTTCCTATCTGAAAACATGGAAGGAGGCAAGAAGGAAGTGGTATGACACTTTTCAAGTGCTGAAAGAAAAGAACCGTCAATGCCAAACTCTATAGTGAATAAAAATGTCCTTTAGAAATTAGGGGAAATGAAGACTGGGGGTGGTGGTTCACACCTGTAATCCTAACACTCTGGGAGGCCGAGGTGGGTGGATTGCTTGAGCTCAGGAGTTCGAGACCAGCCTGAGCAAGAGTGAAACCCCGTCTTTACTATAAATAGAAAAAAATTAGCCAAACAACTAAAAATAGAAAAATCAGCTGGGTGTGGTGGTGCGCACCTGTGGTCCCAGCTACTCAGGAGGCTGAGGCAGGAGGATCACTTGAGCCCAGGAGTTTGAGGTTGCTGTGAGTTAGACTGATGCCACGGCACTCTAGCCCAGGCAACAGAGTGAGATTCTGTCTCAAAAAAAAAAAAAAAGAAAAGAAAAGAAAAGAAATTAGGGGAAATGAAGTCATTATCAGGCAGAGGAACACTCAGATAATTTGTCACCAGCTGACCTGCTCCTCAAGAATGCCCAAAGGACATACTCTAAATGGAAAGAAAATGGTAACAGAAGGAATCCTGGAATATCAAAAAGAAAATTTTCAAGAAAGAAGAAAAAAAAACAATGAATGAGCAAAAATCGGGGTAAATATAACAAGTGGTCCTTCTCATAGTTTTTAAAATCGTGTTTGATGTTTGGAGCAAAAATTATAAAATAATCTAATGTGATGCTCAACATATGTAGAGAAAATACAGTCACCCATCACTTCATTATGGGGATACATTCTGAGAAATGCATCATTAGGCAATCTCATCATTGTGTGAGCATCACAGTGTACTTACATAAACCTAGATGGCACAGGCTACTACACACCTAGGGGAATGCTATGGTTTGACCATTCCCTCCAAAACTCGTGTTGAAATTTAATCCCCAGTGTGGCAGTATGCAGAGGTTTTAAGAAGTGATTGGGTCTAAAATAAAAATAGTGACAACATCAAATGCTCGCAAGGAAGCAAAGAAACTGGATCTCTCATACGTTTCTCATGGGAACGGAAAATGGTACATCCAGTCTATAAAATAGTTTGATTGTTTCTTATAAAACAATCCAGCAATCACAGTCTTGGACATTTATTCCAAAGAAATGAAAACTTACATTCACACAAACTCCTGAATGTATACAATGTTCATCCAACTTTATGTATAATATTCAAAAACTGAAAACAACCAAAATTTCCTTCAATGGGTCAATGGTTTAAAAATCTCTGGTACATCCGTACAATGGAATACTACTCAGCAATAAAAAGTGGCAAACTATTAATACACCTAACAACTTAGATGGATCTCAAGGGAATCATGCTTAGTGGAAAAAAGTTAATATCAAAAGGTTACATACTATATGATTCCATTTTCTATATGATACTGTACAATAACATTTTGGAAATGCCTAAACTGTAGAAATGAAGTGCAGATTAATGGTTGCTAAGAGACAGGTGCTTGGGTGAGAACAACTACGAAGGGTAGAATAAGGGAATTTCTTCATGGCAATAGGACACTTTTGTGTCTTGATTGCGGTGGTGGTTACATAAATCTATATGTGAGATTAAACTGCATAGACACACACACACACACACACACACACACACACAAGTGCATATCAAAACCGATGAAAGCTGAATGAGGTCTGCAGTCTAATTACCAGTATTTTGCCACGACAATTTCCTGATTCTGCTATTCTACTGCAGTCACTCAAGATGCCACCACTGGGGGAAGATGAGTGAGGGATGAAGGGGACTCTATGTGCTAATTCTGCAACTTCATGTGAGACTGTAATTATTTTAAAATAAAAAGTTCTAAAAAGCAAAAAAAGTCACAAAAATGAAAAAGAAAGCCACAAATGGTGAGGAAATATCCAAAACATATATTTGACAAAGGACTTGTATCTAGAATACATATATAAATAACTCTTATAGTAAAAAGGACAAAATATTTGAGCAGACACTTCACCAGCGATGCTATACAGACAGCGAATAAGCACAAGAAAAAGGGCTCACTGCCGCTACTGCCAGGGGAACGCAGGCTAAAGCCTCGGTGAGAAACCAGCACGCATCCACTAACAGTTTAAAAGACTGGCCATAGCAGGTGTTGCAAGGATGTAGTGAAACCGGCAGTCTTGTACCCTGCTGATGAAAATGAAAAACGGTAAAATTATTTTGGAAACCAGTTTGGCAGTCTTTTAAAAAGCTACACATTCATCTTCGATATAATCCCAACTTCCCATTCCTAAAACTATGTACCCAGGAGAAACGAAAACCTGTGTCCACACAAGGGCTTGCAGGCAAACGTTCATGCAGCGTTATGTGTGATAACTGGCTACCGAGATGACTTATCCAGGGTCCCACAGCCAAGGAGGGGCGGGGGCAAATGTAAATACTGGAATTCCCTTTTAAGTCATCTTCAGAGCTTAGTTTCATCCCCATACTCATGTGGGTGTCTATGCCTGCACAATCGGTGTGAACGGGAAGCAGAACGGGGCTGGGAACGGACCTGAAGGAGAAAGCCTCCAGGCGAGCCCTGGCAGCAGCAGAGACGTGCGCCCATGGGTGCTCCCCGCTGGGCTGGACAAGGCTTTCAAAACCCTGCCCAGCAACTCCAGCCGGTAGAGGCAGCACTCGGAGTGGCTCCCGCTGCGGGTAAGGAAGGCGGAAGAGACCCGGAGTCCAGTGTCACAGCTCCCGGCACCTCCTCCGCTACCACTGCCACCGAGCCAGACATCATTTCCCTTGTCGAACTAGCAAACAATTTTTAAAAGAGCTGATATCCAGGGCTGATGAAAATGCGCGCCCGCACACACAAACGCGCACACACACACACACACCCCAAAAAAGGTGCTCATACTGCTGGTTCTGGGAGGCGTTTTGCAACATGTATTGTTTTTAAAATTTAAAAATGTGCAAATCTTTTGACCCATTTTAGAAATTTATCCTAGAGAAATGGTTTAGCTGTTTTTTAAAAAATTAGTACTCAATTCAATATTTCCAATATGAAAAAGTGAAAACGATCAAAAATATTCAACAATAATGCAGGAAAATTACTCCCAGCCTCAAATTCCATTTTCAGCCGAATGTCGTCAAGTGTCAAGTAGCCTTAAGGCGTTTTCAGGCAAGGACTCAGAGCTGCCTCCAGGCACCCTTGCTTAGGAAGAATGTCCTGTGGTAAAACAAGGCAGGACCCCAAGAGAGAGGAAGCCAGAATACGGCCCGCCAGGAGCCAGGCAGAGCGAGGGGCACGTGGCGGGGCCTGGCCGGAGAGCCCCGCCTTGCGCCCACCCGGCCAGGACGAGCCCACTGCGGGTGGAGGGCTGCGGAGGCGACGGCACGTGTCCAGGTGACGGCAGGTGTGGGGTCGGGAGATGACAGAAAGGCGTTTACTGTTGGACGACCGGGAAACAAAGTTTGATGGACAGAAAACTAAACAAATGAAAGAGAAACTGAGAGACAGAGGCAGAGACACAGAGAGTCAACCCTCTAGGAAAAACAAAGTAAGTCATTCCAGCAAGGAAAAAAGTTACAGTACACGGCTTGTTTCAGCAGCAAGTGACATTTACATAACCACAATGACTGAGTCGCTATTCATTTGGCCAAACTGTTCCTGTGCTTGCCTGCTCATCACTGTGTTAGTCTGCTGGGACCACCACAGCACATGCGCAGCTGAAATCGATCCTCTCATCCCAGACCAGGTCCCCGCCCGGCTGGTTCCCGGGGCCTCTGCCCTGGGCGCGGGCGGCCGCCGCTCCCCCGTGCTCTCGCGGGCTCTCCGGTGCGCGCATCCCTGGCGTCCCCTCCTCTTGCTCCTGGACTACGGCGCCGCCCTTGTGACCTCGTGCGACCCGAGTAACCTCTCTAAAGGCCCTGTCTCCGGAGGGGAGGGCCTCAGGATATTCGGGGCCACGCAGTTCCAGGCCCTCATCGCTACTGCGCTTGAGCGGAGGAGGGGCTGCTGCCGGGAAGCCCACTGCTCGCTCAGCGTGCTGGACACCAAGAAACGCGGATACGGGAGCGGATTCTTAAGAAATTTGAAGCAGAATACGGGAAAAATGGCATAAAGAGTTAAAAACTATTTGCCTCTGGATAAGGCAGAATGGGTCAGCAACCTGCCGGTTTTCATATCTATCTATTAGATAGATTTTTTTTTTTTTCCTGAGACAGAGTCTCACTCTGTTGCCCGGGCTAGAGTGAGTGCCGTGGCGTCAGCCTAGCTCACAGCGACCTCAAACTCCTGAGCTCAAGCGATCCTCCTGCCTCAGCCTCCCGAGTAGCTGGGACTGCAGGAGTGAGCCACCACACCCAGTTAATTTTTCATCTGTATTTTTAAGCACTAATTGATTTCACAGTGGTCAGTGTGATGCACATGCTAAAAGCCACTCCCCCCTCACCTGAGCCACCTGAAATGGCAGCAGTGAGGCTGAGGGAATTAACCTCAGCCTCAGGGACAGGCTTGACTGGTACCCAGTGACTGCCTCTGGAACAGGGGAGCCTTGCCCAGTCTTCTGGAAAAGTCTCTCCTGACACTCAATATAGGTGATCACAGTGGAAAGCCAGGTCCCCCACTATGCAGACAAGGAAGCGTGCAGCGCCAGAGGCCGTAGGCAGCCACCTTAGCACAACGCGGATGCTATGGATGGCAGAGCAGAGAGGCGGGAAGAACCCGGACCTTAATGACGTCTTTGAACACCTGAATCATTCATTCAAAAGACTGTCCTAGCTCTGGCTTCTGATGTGTAAGCATCAGAATGATTTATTAGGTACACCAACCAGAGGAGGGTTTCCTCTTATATACAGCTTAAAACATCTTAAGAGATACAACTCCATTCATATATAAAATTACTAAAAACAGAACTGTATTTTAAAAAATAGTAGATACAATATGATCCTGCTTTTAATATATATGTATAGGTGGATGTATATGCAAATATGTAAAAATGTTAATAGTAGCAATTTCTGGTAGTAGAATTTTTTTTACTTTTCTGTATTCATCAAGTTTTTTACATAATAAATATTACTTATGTGATCAGATTCAGATAATTTTATCACATTCTTCCCTTGCTTTGCTGATGTCAATCTTTCTGTTTTAAGTTTTATTAAAAATATATTTTGTATCATTTGGTAATGACATCATAAATGTGAGTTTATTTACTCAAAATAAATACTGCTAAATCCCAATCAATATGAGATCAAAACCAAACAAAGATATTACAAGACAAAACTACAGAGCAATATCTCTTAAGCATAGAGATGGAAAAATCCTCAACAAAACACTAGAAGCAAACCAAATCCAGCAACATATTAAAAAATTATATACCATTACCAAGTGGGATTTATCTCAAAGTTGGTTTAACATCCAAAAAAAAATTTATGTGCTGCACCATATCAACAGAATAAAACACAGAAACCACATGATCATCTCAATAGACATAGAAAAAGCATTCTGACAGCTTTCATGATAAAAACATTCAGCAAACTAGGAATATGAGGGAACTTCCTCAACTTGACAAATTACATCTATGAAAAACCAACAACTAACATCATTCTTAATGGTGAAGACAGAATGCTTTCCCACTGAGGTCAGGCATAAAACAAAGAAGTCTGCTCTCACCACATCTATTCAAAATTGGACACTGGAAGTTCTAGCCAGAAATACTAGGCAACAAAAATAAATAGAAGGCTTTCCAATTGGAAAGAAAGAAGTAAAACTATATTTATTCACACATGACATGATCTTGTACATACAACAGCCAAGAGGAATCCACTAAAAAACATTAAACTAATATATGAGTACAGCAAAGTTGCAGGGTACATGCTCAACATACAAAAATCATTTGTAGGCCGGGCGCGGTGGCTCACGCCTGTAATCCTAGCACTCTGGGAGGCCGAGAAGGGCGGATCATTTGAGCTCAGGAGTTCGAGACCAGCCTGAGCAAGAGCGAGACCCCCTCTCTACTAAAAATAGAAAGAAATTGGCTGGACAACCAAAAATACATAGAAAAAATTAGCCGGGCACGGTGGCACATGCCTGTAGTCCCAGCTACTCGGGAGGCTGAGGCAGGAGGATCGCTTGAGCCCAGGAGTTTGAGGTTGCTGTGAGCTAGGCTGACGCCATGGCACTCTAGCCCAGGCAACAGAGTGAGACTCTGTTTCAAAAAAAAATATCATTTGTATTTACAGATATTTACAATGAACAATCTGAAGATAAAATTAACAAGAAATTTACAAGCTAATTCTAAAATTCATATGGAATTTCATGTGATCCAGAATATCCAAAACATCTTTGAAAAATAACAAAGTAGGGAGACTCACGTTCCCAATTTCAAAACTTACTGCCAAGTAACAGTAATGAAAATGTGGTACTAGGATATGGATATAGATCAGTGAAACGGAACCGACATTACAAAAATAAAACTCTGTATTCTCGCTAAAAAAAAAGTCAGGAAAACTCTGTGTCTGTGGTCACCTGATCTTTGACAAAGGTATTAAGATTAGTCAGTGGGGAAAGGAATAGTCTTTTCAAAACAGTGCTGGGACAACTGAGTAGCCACATGCAAAAGAATGGGGTTCTTACCTCACACTATGTACAAAATTTAACTCAAAATGGATTAGAGACTTACATGTAAGAGCTAAAACTACTAAACTCCTAGAAAAAAATATAAAAGTAAACATGAAAAATCTTCATAGAAAAATCTTTGTGTCCTTGAATTTGGCAATACCTTGTAAATTTCTGCAAAAAGACAACTGGAATTCTGATAAGGAATGTGTTGAATCTATAGATCAATTTGGGGCATATTGTCATTTTAATGATATTAGTTCTTTCAATCTATGAACATGGAATGTCTTTTTATTTATTTATTTAGGTCTTTAATTTCTTTTAACAATGTTTTGTAGGTTTCAACTTTAATGTTTGCACTTTTGTTAAACTTATTCCTAAATACTTTATTCTTTTATATGCTATTATAAATGAAATTGCTTTGTTAATTTTATCTTCAGATTGTTCATTGTAAATATCTGTAAATACAAATGATTTTTTATTTTGAGACAGTCTCACTCTGTTGTCTGGGCTCTTGCCTATTCAACCTATTGATTTTCATCTAATGTGTATCTCTGGTAAAGTGCTTTTTCAAATCCAATTTGAAAATCTTAGCAGTTTATTTAGAGGGCTTAGGACCATTAACATATAAAGTAATAATTGATATTTTTTAGTTTTCACTTTAATGGCTACTATTTAGTCATTTGTTTTCTGTTTCTCCTCTTTAATTGTTCTTTTGTCTGCCCTTTCCTGCCTTCTATTGGGCTGACAGAGTTTTATGTTTTGAGGGTTTTTTTTATTTTAGTTTAAAATTATTTTTAAGCATTCCATTCTACCTCTTCTTTAGCTTTTTGTCTATAATGCTTTGCATTTGTTAAAAGGGTTGCTGTAGAGAAAACAATATGCTGCCTTACCTTATCAGTTTATCTTGCATTATTATTATAACAATTCACATATGATGTAAGAACCTTGTAATACTCGTCCTTTGGGCAATTTCATATATTTATATTTTACTTCTGCATGTTATAAACCCCACAATACACAGATATTATTTTTGCTTTAAGCAATCGATGGTCTCAGAGAACTTAAGCAAACAATGGTATATTTATCTACATAGTTACTATTTCCAGTGTTCTTCACTCCTTCCTGTAGATCTGAATTTATATTCGGCATCATATCCCTTTTGGCTGAAAGAATTTTTAGCATTTTCTTCTAGCGTTTGTGTCCTGCAATGAATTCTCTTAGCATTTGGATACCCCAAATGCTTTATTCCATCTTCATTTGTGAAGAATATTTTCCTTGCATATAGAATGTCCACTTTTTCTTCTTTCAGAATTTTATGATGTCATTCTGTTGTCATTTACTTCTTCCCGATGAAACATCAGCTGTCACTTTCATTGTCATTCCCCTGTGTACCATGTGTCTTTTTTGCTTTCCTGCTTCTACTTTTTAAAGATTTTCTTTATCTCTAGTTTTCAGCATTTGACTATGATGTGCCTAGGTGTGGCCTTCTTTATATTTATCCTTCTTTATACTTATCTTGCTTTTAAGGGGAAGAGGTGGTGACATATGGTGAGGCCAGATCAAGATAAAGAGAGAAACAAGATCCAAGAGTTTGATGGTCTTGAGCGGAGGAGCCAAGATGGCGGACGAGAAAAGCCGCCAGTCAGTGTCTCTGCAAAAAAGGCGGATTTTAGAACAAAGAGAAAAAAAATAAACTAGCAGAGAAACGTAGATAGGGTGAGGGTCGGAAGGAAGGGTGCCTGAAACTGCAGGAGACTCCATGGGAAGACGTTGCGGAGGAGAACTGGAAGGAGAAAGGTCCCGAGAGGCTTGGAGACCAGCGACAAGGGCAGGTGGAGCGGGTAACTTCCCCCTCTCTTGCATCTCGGACTGCTGGTGGCTCCTGAGCGGCTGGAGAGACCTGCCGACACCAGCCCAGGGACGGCTGCCGCCAGTGCGCGGTGGCCTCTTGTGGACTCAGTGCAGGTCTCCCAGCCCCCTCGGGGAACCTCCCTGGGTGCAGACCCGAGCCTAGGGGCAGACGCCATAGTGCTCCATTCTCTCCTTCCCCCTCCCTACCCGTGGGTGCCCAGAGAGACAATTTAGCCACTACATGGAGGCATCTCCAAGGAACGGGACCTTTCCTTTTGGGGCCCTACAGCAGACTGAGGGGCACTCAGACTGTGAGCTCCCTACCTGCAAGCCATCCCAGGTGCTGCTTGCCTGGGGACTCCAGGAGAGCGGGGCAAATCCCGAGGTGGAGTGAAATCGATCCAGCTTGGGCACCCTGTAGGTGATTGAAGACCAGCACCTCTCCCCCTGGCAGGGTCAGGGATTGATCTCCAGGGTCCAGGGGACAGGCCTGCAGACCAGACCCCATACACCCGGGTCATGATCGCACTGCCCCGGGCTCCAGAAGGGAGATCTGTGAAACAGCCTACTGAGGAGGGTGCGCCTTCAGGGGCGGATCAGCGTGCCTGAGTGGCAACCCTTCTCCCAACAGAGGGCTGTGCACCCAGCTCAGGCTGCGATCCTGGGTGGGGAACCTCCCAGCCCATGTCACAACCAGGGGAGATCCATCGGCCTGAGGTCCCGCTTGCTGGAAGAGGCCTGTGAGAGGCCACAGAGAGAGAGAGGGTGGAAGGGAGTGAGACCTGCTCCAGAGTGTGGGACTCAGACAGCCCCACCCCCAAAACCCAGACTTTTCAGCTGAGTGGAGCCATTTCAGCCCCTCCCGGCAGCTTTGCACAGAAGCAAAGAACAGACCTTTGATCCCTGCTAACAGCAGTTGTGGAGGCTGTGGGCAGGCTTACCCAACCCAGCCCCACCCAGACTCACTCCTGGTCCTGCCCTCACTGAGATGGAGAATAAGGACACACCTGGAAGTCCCAGGGCCCCACCCACCACCCGAGGCACAAGAAGGCCTCTCTAGAGGAACAAGAGCTGGCTACAGGGCCCCAAAACAGCACTGCAGCTCCATCCTCCCAGCAAGTGCCACCTACTGACAGGGAAGTCATCCTGCAAACCCTTTTACTGCAGCTACTGATTCATCATGAAGGGTGTGGTTGAATCTCACCCACAAACATCACCTACTGGCTCAGAGACTAAATAGGGAGTGTCATTATCCAAACGAAAATCTAAAGGCCAGAAGGAACAACTGATACAGATGGGAAAGAACCAGTGAAAGAACTCTGGAAGTATGAAGACTCAAACAGAAAGCATACCCCCAAAGGGGAACAACAGCTCCCCAGCAATGGACATTAACCAAACTCAGAACACTAAAATGACAGAAGAAGAATTTCAAACATGGATTGTAAGAAAACTCAATGATATGCAAGAAAAAATGGATGACCAACACAAAGAAAATACAAAAAAATCCAGGACTTAGAAGAAAAATTCACTAAAGAAAATGAAATATTAAAGAAAAATCAAACCGATTTCCTGGAAATCAAGGACTTATTCAGAAAACTACAAAACACCATGGAAAGCCTCAAGAACAGGGTAGATCAAACAGAAGAAAGAATCTCAGAGATTGAAGACAGCTCCTTCCAATTAAATAAGTCAGTCACAGGGATCGAGCAGAAAATTAAGAGAAATCAAATAAGCCTACAAGAAATGTGAGATTATGTGAAAAACCCAAACCTGAGGGTGATGGGGGTTCTGGAAAGTGAAGAAGAAAATACTCAAGGGCTGGATAAGCTATTTGAAGAATTAATAGAGAATTTCCCAGGCCTTGCTAAAAATCTGGATATACAGGTACAAGAAGCTCAACGGACCCCAGGGAGATTCAATGCAAATAGGAAGAAACCACATCACGCAGTCATCAGATTCACCAAAATATCCACTAAAGAGGCCCTTCTACAAGCTGTAAGGC
>CAUYSK010108970.1:0-10761 GCA_963575035.1 Avahi laniger | reverse complement strand
TGTGGTGACCATTATGTTTTGATAATAACATTAATAAGGTTTCCATAGCTCTGGAATACTTGCCAAAGGATTGCATATACATTAGCTAATTTGATTCACACAATAGCCCTGTGAGTGGGGATTTTCATCTCTCTTTTATTTAATTTATTTTTTATTCTTTTAGAGACAGGGTCTTGCTCTGCTGCTCAGGCGGGAGAGCAGTGGCATGATCGAGGCTCACTGCAGCCTTCAACTCCTGGGCTCACGTCATCCTCCTACTTCAGCCTCCAGAGTTGCCAGGACTACAGGCACCTGCCATCACACCCAGCTAATTTTCAAAATATTTTTATAGGAACGAGGTCTTGCTATGTTGCTCAGGCTGGTCTCAAACTCCTGGCCTCAAGTGATCCTCCCTCCTTGGCCTCCCAAAGTGCTGGGATTGCAGATGTGAGCCACCATGCCCACCTCTCTTTTAAAATGAGGAAACCTGAGAGTCGGGTTAAGTAGTGTGCCCAAGATCACACAGCTATTACAGTAAGTGGTGGGACAGGGCCTCGGAGCTAGTTCACCTTGACTGTGCTGCCATTGAATCTGCCCAACCAATGAGTCTCTATTGAGCACTTGCTGTATGCCAGTATTGTGGAGGCAAATGGAGCTTTGGAACCCAGATGTCAAAAACGCTTTGACTGTAGCAGTCAGTGCTTGAGAGTGCCTGGGACAGAGGGGCCCAGGTATGTGGAGGGGTGCTGGGGGGAGGGGGAGAGTGGCGGCAAAGAGGACAGTGCGGCGGCGAGCAGTGTCTCGAATGCCTGTGAGTCCCGGCCCCCAGTTCCTTAGTGTCCTGCTTCTGTGGACAGACACCCCAGGAATGTGGAGGACGGGGCTGGGCAGGGGGAGGAGAGAACAGGGAAGGAGCGTTCCTGCTGCGCCCTTGACTTCCTCATTTAGATGAGTTTTCGTTCCTCCAGGAAAGGAAAGGTGAGCGTGCGGTGGAGGAGGCCTTTGCAACGTTCTGTTGGAACGTTCTGTCGTTTGGCAGCCCACCAGGGACATATCAGTCCCAGACTGCTGATCTGCAGATACGAGATCCCGTTTCCGCTGCTTGGGGAGAGAAGGGAGGGCAGGCCCTGAGGCTGTATCAAATGCAACTTTGTTCACAGAAGGACTCAACCCTCCTTCAGCCCAGACTCTAGAGGAAAGCCCCTTCGTCTAGAAGCTCTGAGTAATGTGCTCAGTCGGACCGGTGGCTTTAGCATAACTACAAAGATGAGGTCAGAAGATTCCTGAGCAGAAAAGGGCCTCAGAGGACAGTATAAGTGGGGACTCTCAGGCCCAGAGAGGGACAGTAGTTTTCCTAGAGTCACACAGCCTGGCACCTTTGATGGTTTTAAAACCTATTCTCATTCTAACCCATACTATGTCTGTTTTTTTTGTTGTTGTTGTTGTTTTCTGAACTAGACTTTGAGATGGGAGGATTTTTATTGTTTATAAATGCAATAAGGCAGAACAGTGGAGGAGTGACTCTCCTGGAGCTCCTCGGAGGTCACAGTGACACCCTGGAAGGAAGAGTACTTCCGATTCCGAGAGCTCCGCAGTGTGGCAGGCAGGCAGGAGCCGCTGGGGTGCTGGGTGGAGGGTCATCTAATGAGAGTAAAGCATTTAGTGCCCCAGTGGACCCGAAGCTCGTGCTCAGTGAGCTGCGGCCTTTGTGGGCGTGGTGATTCAGGTGCCTGGGGCTGTGGGTGCCCACTGGGCAGGGTCTCTGGCCAGGGCTACAGGGCGGCCGCCTGGAGGAGGGGTGGACCTCGGGCGAAGGAAGAGGTTGCATTCAGGCCTCAAGGCCTCGGTTTGGAAAGAGCTTTGTAGTGACCTTGGAGATGGTGTCCTTCTGCCTGGCCTGGGTGCACGGGCTCCCAGCACGAGAGGCTGGCGGGGTCCTAGAGAGTCTCCAGTGGGAGTGTCCTGCCTGGTGTGGGAGCTGGGCCTGGAGCCGGTTATCTAAACCACAAGGGGGGTTTGGCGTAAGTCTAGTTACTCACCACACAAAGACTCAATTATTGAGACAATGAGGAAGAAGGAAATTTTTTAAATACGGAAGACACCTGTCAGGAGAATGGGGAATCAGGTCTCAAATCTGTCTCCCCAACTAATGGAGATCGTGGGCTTTTTAAGGAGGGACCACGTGCCTTGGGGTAGGGGGTGGGGATGGTGAGTCTTGGTGTCCGGAGGTCCACCCAGGGGCCTTCAGAGTCTCAGCTCCGTGTCTTGCAGAGATTCCGCCTTTTCTGGAAAGTGACTCAGAAAGGTTAAGGAGTTAAAAGTTCCAGGGTTATGGCCATCTTGCCCTGCTGGCCTGGGAATCTAAACCATGACAGAGAGAGGGTTACAGGGGTCATGAAAACGTGTTCACGGAGCTGTTGCAAGCACTCATGCCTGCCTGTCAGCCAGGGCTCTCCAGGAACCTGCAGCGTTTTTCCTGAGCAGTAAGGAGTGGCCCAGTGCCCTGAGGACCGGGGGATGAGGGTGACACCTCCTTGTCCTCCTCCTGTGTGCTGCAGCGGATGCTGGGGAAGGGAGCAGCCCTCCAGGGTCAGTGGCCTGGAATTCGGTGGCCATGGAGACAGAGACTAGAGGCTGGGGGAGTGGGGGTGCGCATGAGGAGGCCGATCAGATGGGTCCCAGGGGAGGATTGTCCCAGCGCCACCCGGCCCAGCTCAACTGCTGGAGGAGGCTCCCCCACCCCTGCTCCTGTTGGCTGGTTTTCATGGAAGTTCCCTCCGCTGCCCTGACAGCTCCTTTCCTAAGTGTCCCCCTCCTCCTTTCGTGCCCTTTCCCCCTGTCCAAGGGGGACCAAGCCCCTCTGCCCCGCTGAGCCCTGCCCACTGTGGGAGCCTTGTGCAGTGGTGGGCTCCTGTGACTCTGTGTTGTCACCCAGGTGCCACCAGGTGTGGGTATCCTGATCCTTCTGACCACCAGCCTGAAAATGACCCAGAATCTCAGGAGTCAGCGGAAGGAATTTGTGCACCCCCATCCCAGTTCTGGAGCATAGTCATCTACCTCATTTACGGGAAAGGAAATTGAGGTCTCCAGGGAGGTCTTGGTCCCTGACCCTGATCTTGCCCCACTTGGGTGGTCTTCCAGGATAGGTGGGATCCTGGTCCTCCCCAGGGGTGCTCTCACCTCCAGGTAGGGAGCACTTGCAAGAGCCTGAGCCCCTCCTCTGGGGCACACTCTCGGGCCCTTGGATACAGTGCACCTTGCATCTTGGAGTGTGTGGATGGGCGTCTGCTGTTTGAACAGACAGCCCAAGGGGGGAGGGCTTGGGGAGGGGCACAGGGGGAGGCTGCGGCCACGTTCCTCTTCCCATCTGATCGTGGATGGCTCTCCTTCACTCCCCCATGAACCCCACCGTGCTCATCTCCCTCCCCGAGCTGTGAGGTCAGCTGCAGGTGCCTTGCTCAGGCTCCCTTCCATCTGCTCATCTGGGTGGGCCTTCCTGGGCTCACTTCGCAAGTGGGCTCTGAGGGGAGGTCTGTCTCACCCATCACCCTTGTTGGAGGGGCTGTGTAGGCTCAGGGTTTTCCTGGGAGGATGGAGACGAGGGCGCTGGGCCAGCCAAGGAGGCTGCCGGGGGACCGCACGGGGATGCTGTCTCTGCCCCTGCTTGCCAGGCGGGTCCGTCACTGTGCAGATGACCCGACAGGGGCCGGGGCAGCCTCCCACGAAGAACCTGGACGTGGCCCGACACAGTGGGAAGTCCGCAGGGGATTGTTATCTGGATGTTTCCAGTTGTTTTTCCAGTTTATGGTCATCTGCTCGGGACTTGAGGATAACTTTGTCTCCAAATACGCAGAAACTTCCTCTAGTTAGATATGTAACGTAGGGATGGTGGGCAGACGGTGGTGGTGTTTTGAGGGAGGATTTTGTTGCATTTTTTTAAACTAAAATTGTAATACCCTTATGGTGGAAAATCCATACATTTCAGGAAATAACGTGTAAAGCAAAATAATAATAATCACCATAATCCCACACATTGGTTTAGATGTAAATTTTAGGCTTTCTAGCAAAAATTTGTCAAAAGTGCCAGAAAAGACCTAGTTCCACACCCCTGTGCCCTGAATCACACTTCACAGAGAACCTCGGGCTGATGTCACAGTGGACCCCATGCTGGAGCAGAGGGTGGACACAGCTTTAGTGGAAGAGAAGGACTCTGCTGCCGGCCAGTCGCTAGGGAACCCCGGCCCTGGCTCCCTGTGCTGCATGGGGTCTTTTTTCTTTGTGTGATCCTTACCCTGCCTGCCCTGGGACTGTGCACCTGTGTGCATGTGTATGTGTGTGTGCATACGTGTTTGTACGTGCGTATGTGTACGCGCACCCCTGCACAGGTGCATCTGTGTTCACTAGACTGGAGCTCCTGAGGGCAGGGCAGTTGCCAGCTCTCTGTGTCCCCGGCACCCAGCTCCAGCCTGGCTTTTACTCTCGAAGCAGGTGGAGCATTGACGGATGCCTGGAGCCTCCTCTGGGGACCCCCTGACCCCCCTTGATGTGTGGCGCTCTCCTTCCTCGCCCAGCATGGTTCGTGCGCTTTCCCAGCGGCACGCCTCCCGTGGCCTTGTCAATATTTATCTGTGGTTGTCGCTGCCTCCCTCCTGGACTCATTCCTCCGGCGTGCCTGGTGGTGGCCGTCCTTGGGGATCCGGCCTCCAGCCCAGCGCCGGGCACCGGGCTCCGGGCTCAAGGGCAGTGGTGTGTGGGCTTGAACTCATGAGCGTGTTTACTGAGCTTCCTCCACAGCCTGCACCGGCAGCTCCGAAATGACATTTCAGGAATTGAATTACCACCATTTCAGTACTTGCAGAATCCAGGAATAGTTTATTCGATTATATCTGTTGGAAGTCATTGCCACAACTGGCTTCGTTTTCTTCACCAACATCTAAACCGAGTGGGGAGAGACAGCAGGGAATGCTGTAATTACTCGGTTTCCCCAAAAGCACATTTCTCAAGCTGGCGGTGGCGATGGCTGTCCCCTGGACGGAGGAGAGCCCAGGGTCCCATTGCTGCTTCCAGGCTGGGCCATTGTCACCTGCCTGTGACATTTAGGTGGAAGCTGCCCGTCACACAGACGAGCCACTCAGACTGAAAATGCCGTGCATGCAGCGCCTGCAGCCACGAAAGGACCCTCCCTCCTGTCTGTGGTTTGGGGCAGTAGGGAGCCGTTTAGTTCTCCTGTGTAGAGTCACGTGATGCCTGTGGCCTGATTTCTGTGCCCCCATCCTGTCTCTCAGGGGTCATCGGCCTCAGGGCTCTCTCGTCCCTCGGGCCTGGGCAGCCGTCATGGCTCGTTGCTCTTTCCTTGACCCCTTGAGGGATTCTCTCTGGATTTGCCTGGGTTTACGGTGTCTGTAGAATCTGTAGGGGGCTGAGATGCCCTTCTAGGCCCTGTGGGGTCCATAAGGCTGCAGGCCTGGGGGGCGGGGCGAGGTGAATGCACACACTTGGTGGAGCTGAGCTGAGGCCCTGGCTTCCTGCTTCTTCATAGCTCAGGCCCATTCGAGAGTGTTTGCAAGCACCTGCCCCATGCAGGAGCAAGTTCAAGAGCAGCAAGGACTCGCAGCAGAGGGAGGTGTTCACATGGTGGGCTCAGATAGGGCTCCGTGGCAGCCCAGGTGTAGTGGGAGAACTGGGAGGGAATCCCTGGGGCCTTCTTGGAGGAGCTGGCAGTTAGGTCAGCCAAATTTGTTCATTGTCACTAATTCCCTATCAATCAAATAATAATGAATATGCCGTGTTTGGGTTCACTAGGGAAAGCTGAAAGTGATCTCAAAGGAGGCATAGATTCAGCCAGACCCGAATTAGTTATTCTTTAAGAGTTTAACTTACAATTTTGAACGAGGAAAAACTCTGTCCTCATTAGGCTATCGCCAGCATGTCCTTGAGACCTCCTTACTTCTTGAAATGTGCTTCTTAACGTTTTTGAAAAAACAACTTTCTCTTTCTATACTTAGCCCTTATCTCAGCGTGCAGGCGCCTACCTGGCCCACTTATCTTCAAGAAATGTGCTGGGCTAGGCCCCCGGGGTGCTGGGACACAGCGCATTTGGCCATCTGCCCAAGTGGAGCCCACATGTTCTTTTGAGAGCCCGTTGGAGCTGCCTACTAAACCTGGAGCCCCCTTTTCTACTTCATTGCTAATGTCTCCTTCCCCTCCGTAGTGACTACCTGCCCATTCCCAAATCGCCTCTGGTTTTATCTCCTTCCAATAGAATTCCCATCAGTTCTGGAGAAGGTGGGATACCTGTTGGGGGGGGTGGAGGGTCAGAAACGAAGCCTGTGCCCACACATGCATGCCTGCAGGCACGTGCCTGGAGCTTGGCAGTTGGAGGGATCTTCCTGTTGGGATTTCCAGCCTGGTTTGACGCTGGCCTGTTGCATTGCCACCCGTACAAGCCCTAACCCTCCTGTGCAGAACCGATGGTCTCTCCAAGGAATGCTTGACTGGGTGCTGGTAGGAAGAGGCTCCCAGGAGCAGAGCAGGTGCTGGCTTAGGGCGAGTTGCATTTCGTCTGCCCCCAGATCAGGGTCCAGCATGTGGGAACAGAGTGGTCACTGCGAGCTGGCCCTTGGCACCTGGATACTTAGGGTAGGCTCTGGACCACAAGGTGACCGCTAGCACTGGCCTTTTGCAGGGCACAGGAGCCTGCCAGGGGTGTGATTTGGGGTGAGGGGTACCCAATAAGCTGTACCACCTGTTGGGAGTTCCCAAGGATATGTTCCTTCGTTGAGGGGTACCCTGCTCCTGGGGTTCTTGTGAGGCTCTCAGGCAGCAATAGGGTAGTGGGAGGACTTGGGTTCAAATTGCGATTTTGCCTCTGGCTTCGGGTTGGCATGCATCCCTGTGGGCCTCAGTTTCCTCACCTGTAAGGTAGAGGGGCCCCTCTAAGGTTGGCACAGAATTGAACATGCTATGAGGCTGTCCCCTTTGCTGGTGGGAGCCCAGGCAGAGTTGGCTCCTCCCAGCGGCAGGGCCAGCTCGGGAGCCAGCAGGCTGGGGTGTCCAGTGGGTGAGGTGGGCATCACCAGGCCCGGGGTGGAGAGGCCAAGCCAAGGGGATGGTCGGGACATGTCCAGGGGATGGCCTCTGGCTAGTGTGGCCCTGCTGTTTTCAGCTTGGGGTGTGTGAGTCTGGCTGGCTGCTCAGTTGGAGGGGACGCAGTCTGAATATACATAGGCTCCTTGGAGATGGCCGTGCCTCTGGAGCTGAGTGGACAAGCCTGGCTTGTGTCCACATCTGCCCCGTGTCTTTGACCCATTTTCCGATTCTCCTCTGAGAAGAGCTTTTCTTAGCAAATGGTCCACCTTGTTCGCTCTGTGTTCTCTGCATGCTCTGAATGTAGAGTTTCACCTGGGCTTTGGGGCCCTAGGTGGCTTTGGTTCTGGTGCTGGCAGGGGAGTGGGGTTTTCTGGCCGATAGCCCCACATGGGAAGGAAGCCCCAGGGTGCAGCTCCACCTGTCGCCCTCAGCCCCGGCCTGGGGTCCTGCAGAGCCTCGTGTCCTATCCGTTGGTGGGAGAGTGGGTGATTTGGAGAAACCATGTCCTTCTCCCCTGCCGACTCCACTCTCCCACCGCCCTGTTTCCTAAGGCAGCCTTCCCCTGCCTCTACATTCCACACTCCTGTTTCCTTCTGAGCTTTCCTGTTCACCTCCTAGAGGACACCGACACAGGACTCCTGACTCGGGCCTACACGGGAAGGTCCCGTGGCCTGGTGTGCTCTGGGGAGTCCCACCCCAGGTGGCAGCGTGGCTTGGAGGATTGGCAGGGGTGCGGGCGCTCGGTGGGTCTGGCTCTGTCCGGGAGGTTTCTCTGCTGCTCGCCGGCTCCGTGCCAGGGTGTGGCTCTGTGACGGTGCCGGAGACTAAATCAACGGGCGCCCTGGGCTGTGCAGACTGAGCTGGGCACAGCCTGAATCCCCTGGAGCATGTGGAGCTCCTACTGCATGCCTTCTGTCAACTATTAAGCGCCTATTGTGTCCCAGATGCTGTGTCTACCACTGGACACAGCGATGGGTAAGGCTGACCCACCCAGGAGCTCCCAGTTGGTGGGGGGCAGACTGGTGAGTGCATGGTTATGATGCAGTGGGACAGCACTGTCACCGTGGCAGTGTACAGCAGCGGGGGCCCCACGCTCTCCCAGTCGCTCCCCCCACCTCCCGCCTAGCCGCAGCCTTCCTGGGCCAGGTGAAATGGGCCTGGGGAGCTCTTCCTCCCCACCTGCCGGGAGGGTGGCGCAGGGCCCGTCGCTATCTCTGCTGTCAGCCTCGGCTGGAGCACACTCGTGTTGCTCCTCAGAAGGGCTGTCACCTGTGAAGACAGTGCCAGCTGCTTCTGCTCCCTGCCCCAAGGACAGGACCAGGAGCCTGTGGGGTGTATAAGAGCCAGCTGTCACAGCTCCCTGGCCCAGGAACTGGGGCCAAGTCTGGAGAAGGGGGCAGGTCTCTGGGTCCCAAGGCTGCTACCTTCCCCACCTCAGCTCCCTGCTGCCTCTGAAGCCCCTCTCCTGGCTCTCGTCACTTCAGTGACCCCCAGAGGGAGGGATCAGCTCTGCCAGGGACCCGAGAGAGGGAGCGTCATGCACAGGCGCCGCCTCGCTCTCCTCCGAGCTGACGTGAGCCCTGAGCAGGTGCAGCATGTGAGGCTAGAGTGACGCAGCTGGGGCCACACGGGTGAGGGCAGCAGACCCAAGAGCTGTGACCGGCCCGGAGCCTCCTGGCGCAGCAGGCTGGATGTGGGGCTTCCCGGCCTGTTGTGGGTGGGCGAGAAGAGGAAGAGCATGCTTGGGGAAGGAGAATCGCCTGGGGCCACGTGCAGGCGGGTGGGGCCGGGCCCATGGGAGGCGGGCAAGATTCCCTGGCTGCAATGAGAGGCAGATCGGGAAACTGAGGCTTGAAGTGGAGGAAGGGACAGCACAGGGCCCGGGCCCCCCCACAGGTTCTCTGTGCGTGATGCCATGTGTGTGCTTCTCCATGAATAAGACATGAGGGGGATGGAGGGCCTTGAAGTATCATCATTATCTGGCTCGATAATAGAAAAATTAAAATTTAAAGTGATCTGAAGCGACGAGTGAAAGAAATGTTCCTAGAAACCGGAGATTGGGTGCCGCTCGGATCTCAGTACAGATGATATAAGACACAAAATCCCCTGGAGTGTTTTATATATATATATAATGTTTCAAAATTCTCTGCCAAGGACAAAAGGCTTCTGTATTCCTGGAGTGCTGGGGGTCCCTCAGTCTTCTCCAGCCAGCTCTGAGAAGCAGCCCCTCTCCTGGCCACCGGCCTTCTAGAACCAGAAAGGCCTCCCAGGTGGCCCTGGCCTGGCCCACCAGCACCCCCAGACTGAGGCTCAGCCCCCAAGCCTGGGACCTCCCTGCCTCTCAAGTATCTTATCTAGGTCTAATATTTGGAACCCAGGGCTCTTGGGAACTTCTAGGGCACCCCCTCGCGCCCCAACTGGGGCTCCTGCGGGGTTGACTCCATTACGTATTTTGGGCCATGGGCCATGAGGTCTGGTTTTTCCCATTGGGCCTCTAGGAAGATGCAGCCTGGTCAAGTCCTCATTCCCCTAGTCTCATGACTGGCTGTCCCTTGAGCTCAGGCGACCTGGCGGGGCCTGTGGCTTCTGCTCGCCTGCTGGGCCCCAAATGGGCTTAAAATGCTGTCAGCTCCCTCCTTCCCTAAGGGTGTCCCAGATCCTCCCCCGAGCCTCATCTGAGTTCTCCAGCTCAGTGGAGCAGGACGCCAGAGCCCCAGGGACATCGGGCTGCATGAAACACTTATTTTAATTATAAGAGTTACGTAACAACATATCAGAAAATTGGCAAAATACAGAGCAAAGAAGAAAGTCACTGATAGTCACCTTCCAACATAGGCTGTCGCGTGTGTGTTCCTTTCTGGTCTTTCGTTTGCTTTCCCTGCCGTATTGACACTTGCGTTACAGGGCTGGGTGTTTTCTTGCTGGCGTCTTTAAGGGTTGCAGGAGGAGTTGTTTCTCTTCGGGATGCAGAGACGGAACCTGCTCTGGGAGGCTGGGGACGGAGGCGCGGGGAGGCCGCCTGCCCCTGCGCCCAGGTGCGGGTTGGGACTGAACCAGACTCTGCCCTCCAGGAGCACAGGGGACAGACACACGTGCGTTTAATTCCGATACAAATACAAAACGTTGTGACAAGCGTTCTGAGGACTTTATTGGAAAGGGACTGAGCTGGGTGTCAGCCAGGGAGGACTTGGAGTGGGGCGGGCAGACATTTCCACCCCCCGGCTCAGAGCAGGCGCCTGATCACCGTCTTGGTGGCGTGGCGCAGACCCCCATCTGTAATCATCTTGTTTATTTGTGATTGTTGGCGAGTCGAAGTTCCACGGGGTCGGGACTTCTTGGCCTTACTCACCACGCAGAACTGATGCTGTAAGACACTGGATGGACAGAGGGAGAAGGGAGAGAGAGCGGCAGGTGGCCGTGTAGGGAAGAATGCTGTGGGCTGACCGCAGAAGGGTGGTCTTTGGCGGGCAGCTGAGCCTAGAGGGGAGTCTAAGACCTCCCTAGTTGAATGTCTTTTTTTTTTTGAGACAGAGTCTCACTCTGTTGCTCAGGCTAGAGTGCCGTGGTGTCAGCCTAGCTCACAGCAACCTCAAACTCCTGGGCTCAAGTGATCCTTCTGCCTCAGCCTCCCGAGTAGCTGGGACTACAGGCATGCGCCACCATGCCCGGCTAATTTTTTCTGTATTTTTAGTT
>CAUYSK010108967.1:0-10499 GCA_963575035.1 Avahi laniger | reverse complement strand
TGAAAAAGTGTCAGACATTTAGATTTTATGTTTAGGTCTATGATCCATGTCAAATCGATTTTTTTGTGTATGGTGTCAAGTAACAGGTTCATTTTTTGGCCCCCTCTACAGATGATCTAATTGTTCTAGCACCAGGTTCTTGAAGACTTTCCTCATTGAACTGCTTTGGCACTTTTCTTAAAAAGAAAAAAAAAAAAAAACAGCTACTGCAACTTAATGAGAACTTGTCTCTACAAACAATTTTAAAAAAAATTAATAGCTAGGCATGGTGGTACGTGACTGTAGCCCCAGCTACTGAGGAGGCCAAGTTAGGAGGATAGCTTGAGCCCAGGAGTTTGAGGCTACAGTAAGCTATGATTGTACCACTGCACTCCTCCAGCCTGAGCAACAGAGTGAGACCGGGTCTTTAAAAAAAAAGGAGAGAGAGGGGGGGAGAGGGGGGAAGCGGGGGAGAGAGGGGGAGAGGGAGAGAGGGGAAGAGAGGGGGAGAAAGGGAGAGAGAGGGGGAGAGATTTAAAAAAAAAAGTGGCATAATCATAGCTCATTGCAGCCTCAAACTCCTGGACTCAAGCGATTCTCCTGCCTTAGCCTCCCAAGTAGCTGGGACCGCACGTGCACACCACCATGCCCAGCTAATTTTTTTTATTTTTTGTAGAGAAGGGGTCTTACTATGTTGTTCAGGATGGTCTTAAACTCCTGGCCTCAAGTGATCCACCTACTTAGGCCTCCCAAAGTATTGGGATTATAGACCACTGGCCATCTGCCTTTTTAAAAATTTTGAATCAATCTGTCATTTTGTAGAAAAAGTCTTTCAAGATTAATAGAGTTGGATCTACAGATCAATATGGGGAAAACTGACATAATCTTCCCTTAACTCATAGAGCGCTGTCTCTGAGGGTATCTTTTAGAAGATACTAAAGAACGAAGACCACAAGCTAGAAATTTTCTGTCCTTATTTGATAACCCTTTTTAAAGTTCTTGACAATGCCAGATTGAAGACTACAAAGTAGACAGAAAGAAAAGATTAAAGTTTACCATTTGCACTAGCTTTCTACACAAGGGCTTGTAAAAGCAATGCTTCTTTGTTACGAAATGTTTTGTTAATTGAATATAGTGCCAAGGAGAAATGTTTTTCTTAAAAAGCACATAAGAGACACCTTAATTTGCATGCCTTGCTTTTACCCTAATAGTCTTTCAACATGGGGGAAAATAAAATGTAATTTAACGTTAAAAAGAAACCTAAAAATTATATGTCAATTTGCTTGTAAAAAATTAGCAGCAATCAATTTAATTTGAGACTTACATTCTTGTGTAGTTAAGTAACAACAAATAAAATTCTGAGGAAAAATTGCCACGCATTTGAATAAATTCCAGGAAATTCATTAAAGGTAATTTGCAGTATATATTAATAATACATCATACAGAGAAAAAATGCGGCAAATATTTATGGCAAGATTTTTTAAATGATTCTAAAATGCAAATATTTTGTATTTATATTTACATATCAAAGACCATTTAATGTACTTTAGAAAATTATTGATTAAACATTCCTCAACAGAAAAGGTATTTTAAACTCAAAACAATTTAAAAAGATCTTTTGAACTGAGCCTTATTCTATATGTGTACTTATTTCTAATTTTTAAAGGCACCTGTTTTTATTAATTTGCTTTAATTAGACATAATGAAACATTAGGTTTGTGGTAGAATTGGATAAATAAAAATTTAGACCTAATGAGTAAGAAGCAGTTACTTAACTATATTGAGAATCTCTCTGGAAGGATACAATATCCCCTTGCCCCAAACCTGATGATGGATGCCTCTGTGAAAGAGCACAGGATTGGTGGTTGGGGAAAAGAGGACTTCTCACTATTATACTCTCTCATATTGTTTGAAATGTTATAAAGCAGGTGTATGTTGCATGTTATAAATATATATATATATCCCTAAAATGATAATCTTCAGAACTAATCTTTCCCTCAAGTCTAAGAATAATTTAACTGAAAAAAAAAAAGGAGAAATCAAAAATTGTTATACTGAAATAATACTGATTGATTGAAAGAGTCTCACTCTGTCACTCTGGGTACAGTGCAGTGGTGTCATCATAGCTCACTGTAACCACAAACTCCTGGGCTCAAGTGATCTTCCTGCCTCAGCCTCCCAAGTAGCTGGAACCACAGGTATGTATTACCAATCTGGCTAATCTTTTCCATTTTTGGTAGAAACGAGGTCTTGCTCGGGCTAATCTCGAACTCCTGACCTCAAGCGATCCTCTCACCTCAGCCTCCCATAGTTGCTAGAATTATAGGCATGAGCCACCATGTCCAACCTATATGCTGAATTTAAAAGTTTAGTTTCTGATACTCAAAATACCAATACTCTGCTTCTTACCAAATGTTCTTTGGTATGTATATATAAATAATAAATAAGTCAATGAATCTGTAAATACATGCCCATTAGCCTTTTGACTGTCTTCAACTGTTAAAGCAAAAAGGGACACATTGTTGGGGCTAGAGTAAAAAATTAACCAAAATGTAATTTAGTCAAGCTTCTCTTTAATCACGGAAAGGGAGAGAAGAAAGTTAAGCCCAAAGATATGAATTGGAAATGTTAAAGACTACAAAAAATGAATTGTAATTTTTGAATAAAATAAGCAATTTTAAAATATCAGGAAAGTTTTATCATCATGACTTTTCTATTTTTTGAAATATATTTATCCTGGTTATTGTGTGCTGAAGTAGAACTTTTATATTAATAAAATGATTCAGGATGCTTATTTATATCTCAGAGAAGCTGCTTTCCCTTAATGTGGAAAGGGCAAGAACTATAATCCAGAATCTCAAATCAGAAACCTTGGACAACATGAGCAGGGTTACCTGGAACACCCTGGCAAGCTCTGCTCATGCCCTTCAATATGGATCCATTTCATGGTTACCTGGTACACAGGGCTTGGTGTTGCAGTCACTGAATTGGGTTTCACTTCTACTTCTTTACTTGTTTCTTCATCTGAGGAAGAGGATCCTGAATGATAATCAGAGGTAACCTTGTCAAGGGCCCTGGTAACTTTCTTAGAGATCTCATCCTTGTTCTCATCCTCATTTTTAAAGCTGGCAACAATGAATGCATTGTTTTTCTCTCCATACCTAAGAATAAAATTAAAAACTCATAATCCTTGAAGTTGTATCAACAAAGCCAAAAATGTCCATTAAAAAAATTAAACAGGTATGGACATGCTATGGGTCCAAGGCAAAGAAGGAACCATCCCAGAACTAACCACATACATGCAGTATTTCAAATCAGCTCCATGCCAGCAAGTAAGCCACAATTTTTAACTTTTGGTCTATTTAGGTACACATAAAAGTGACCCCATATTTTTTCCCAACTTTCTTTCTTTTCTACTAAGTCCTAAAAAAACTGTTGAAAACATCAAAAAGAAATCAATGTTTTCATTACATTTTGTATATACCAATAAAATTGGTTGTACAATAAAATTTTCTCATGTATTTCTAATGTCTTTTCTTACATATACACATATATATTGAACTCCTAGCCTCCAGCAATCCTCCTATCTCAGCCTCCCAAAGTGCTGGAATTTCAGGTGTGAGCCAGTAATTTTTAAAATTTTTAAAATATAATTTTTAAAATTTTCTAATGTATTTTTAAATATAATGTATATTCTAGTAATTCAAGTTACAAACCAACTAGAAATCTCCTATGACATTGACTTTTACCCCGATTAAATAAAAAAGGGGCCTGTATTTCTTATATTCACATTGACAAAAATGAGAACAAAGGCAATTGGTGAGGTTAAAGAGATTATTGTTGAAAAACATAGTATTTTGCTTAAATAATATTGCTTTTCTCATAGACACTCCTCAAATAACTGTTCACCCTATACCATAATTTTTTAAAGTAAAGTGAGCAAGCCTTTTTATTCTTTCAAAACATTTTTGAAGGCTTGAGTTAAAGAAAACAATTGTCAAAATATATAACCTAGACTGCTGGTTACTAAAAAAAAAATGGACAATCAAAAAAAAACAAAAAAAGGAAATAAATTCTGCAATGAGGGAAAATAGCATAATGAATGGTAAAAGTAAAACCAAGAGTTTTTATTCAGAGGACAAAAGAGAAACTCACAAATCTATTTAAATAGATTGCACAATGTAAACACTATTAAACAATTTCTAGGAAGTGTTAGGACAAAGGATATTAATTGTTAAGCAGTTATTATATAATATGTAATTAAAGTTAGGCACACTATGATTCTAAGCTTGAAAAAAAGATAAAAACAAATATTTCAAGTGAAAATAATGTCAAACTTTTGATTCAATAGAAAAATAGGGTTAACTGGTGTCAACTCATTTTATTTCAAGATAACTCTTGTCTCAAATTATTTTTGAATCAGGATAATACAGTAAAAGGCTTAACTGCTATAAAGCCTTTGAAAATTTGCATGGTAATCAAATAGCCTCACAGATGAGTTCCATTTCTTCATATAGCTGTCCTGTCTTCCATTCCCATAGGCTGAATGAAGCCATAAATAACACCTTAATATGGTACATAACTCCCTTTTCTAATCTTTTTCAGTTTGCCTCATAGGAAAAGTTGCTATAGGATAGCAGAAACAGCATTAGACTAGTTTCTCATTCTGGCTCTGCCATTAACTATCTCTGCCACTAAGTAGCTCTGTAAGCAGAGGGCAGTCACTTAATTTCCACAGGCCTTAATTTTCTACCTGCTGGATGAGGAAGCTAGAGCTGGCTAGATACTGGTTGATCTTCAGCTGGTGATTGTGCATAGTATAAAGGGCCTGAACAGCTGGGTGAGTGTCTTACAACATAGAATTTGTGTGCTGTAATTTCAAGTTTACTTAGTATAAGGTTTCAGCAACGGAAGTTTACCTCTCTGTCCTCTTCATGGTTTGAAGATTCAACAAATTTCAATACAATAAAGGTTAATTAATACCAGTAATATTAACAATGGGCATAGGCCAATCTTCAGTTTTGCTCAGTAATGAAGTCAAAATTCAAGCAAACCAGAGAGGCAGGAAATTTGAAGAAAACCCCGGCTTTTGTAGAAACAGAAACCTAAATCAAGGGCTGCCATCTGATGACTGAAGGATCAGCTTTACTAACATCCAATTAGGTTCTGTACCTTTTCCTTTGTAATATTTTGGTATGAGGGCTCTCTCCATGGTAAGAGAAGCTGTTTGACTATATTATTGTAACATTAGAACACATAGTTAATGCCTTAGTAGAATTAGTAATAGCTGGACAACTTTTAAACTCTCTATTTTTTCAATGATGTACTGCTAAAACATCAAGGCTAATTTAGTTATTTTGAAACAAATCAATATTTAATGCTCTTTATCAGAAAAAAAAGGATTGCAGAAATTACAAAAAAAAAGTTGTAGAATATGTTGAGAAGATAATGAAGTTGCCAGCTATTCTCAGACCTTCTCATCATAGGAAAGATCTGTTATCTATTCTGTATCCTCTCAAATATTTCAGTAAGTGGTAAACCTTTCTAACTATATGGCACTCTGCACTCTTCCAACATTTTTTTCTAACACAATAACTGAGGACTATGAAGAATGTTCTCTCTGACAGCATCTCAATTTTTTCTTTTACGACCTCAATCTCTGGTATACCAATGAGTTATTGTTTTTAAAGAGTCTCAGATATGCGTTCAACTGTGTAACTGCTAGATCAGCTTTGTTTTAATTTTCAGAATATTTATCTTTCCAGTTTGGGACCAAAAGAACTTCTCAGTATCTCAAGCTACTACTATATTAACCACTTCTACTCAGTCACCTCTACTCAATTGCTAATATTTTTTTGGGGTTTTATTATCTCTGAATGAACACCCTGCATTCTGAAGGTGATTTCTATTAGCTGTGGGAAAAAAAATCACATCATACACATTTCTGGCAAAATTTTAACCATATAAAAAATTATTAGCTCTTTCCGCCATCTTTCCGTGTCGTCATAATGGTGCGCCTGAATGTCCTGGCTGATGCTCTTAAAAGCATCAACAATGTCGAAAAGAGAGGCAAACGCCAGGTTCTTATCAGGCCGTGCTCCAAAGTCATCGTCCGGTTTCTAACTGTGATGATGAAGCATGGTAAGTGTACTGTGTTTTATGTTTTGATGTCAGATTATTTAGGAATGGGTCTTATAGAAGTTAATTATGGGGGACTGTCTCAGTCATACCTGGGAACTAATGCAGTTGACCTGCTGGGCTGTGGAGACTGAGGCATTGTGTACAAGTGAGACCACTAAGAGAATCACCTAGGGTGGAATCGTTGGATAAAGGAGGAAGCTTGTGTTTGTGACTGTTGGCCTGGTAGGTACCGGGGACTTAAATGACACAAGTTACTGACAGGGCTCCCGAGGTCGCGTGAGAGCTCCTTGGGGTGGAGAGGAAGGATTATTGCATGACTTTGGCACAAACTAGCCTTTGGGAGTGGGCAGCAATGAAGGGGCAAGGAGAAGCTAACCCCTTTTAGAATTGCAAGGTGTATTGTTTTGAGTGTTGCTCCCAAAATTTTACATATTAAGTCCATTGCAAAAATTAATTTTGATGTAGAGCAAATGTCTTTCTCTACCCAGACTGCTTGGAGAAGCAGTCACTGGGATGATGGGAGGGCAAAGAATCTGGTAGGCTAGAGGAGATTTAGGTCTGAAATTGATGTCTTTTATTTAATGCAGTTTTGTTTTGTAGGTTACATTGGCGAATTTGAAATCATCGATGATCACAGAGCTGGGAAAATTGTTGTGAACCTCACAGGCAGGTTAAACAAGGTAACAGTAGATTTTACACATTTAAAAGCCTTAAGGATTGTTTAACATGGTGATGTGTGTTGTAATTGCTTTTGTAAGTACTGAATAGTGGTGCCATAAGTTTGGGAATTGGCTAAAATTGTTAATTTTTTTTATGTCACATATAACTTCATTTCTTCCTCAGGGTTGTTTGCTCCAGACTAAGGTCTATTGACCTGGTGTTTGTGGGGTATGAACTATCTGAAGGGAGGTGGGGTGAAATAAACATTGGTGCTGGTATTTGGTATTATGTTAATTATCTCTATCCATAAATGAAGCCAGTTCATTATATAGGGACGTATTATACTACCCACCTCACTGGCTTGAACTTGGATTGTTCAAGGCTTCTAAGCACAATATAGATAACTTGTCTTTCCTCTCTTGGTGATGCATTGGATTTTTTGAACAGAATCTTTTTATCTTTGAGTAAGCGGGATTCTCTAAATACCATTATTAGTACTTTTTCTGTTTTTGATAGCATAGGTTTTTGAGGTCTATGCTCCTATTCAATTTGACTTGTCAGCAATATAACAAGTAGATCTGTTTCACTTCGTGGTGTAATTAATTACATTTCTTTGAGGGGCAGGTGTCTGTAAGCTAGTTGAGGTCACTGCACCTGCTTAGACTGTCCTGACTTTCAGAAATTTGGGAAACATCGGTGATTTTCAGCTTCTCCTTTTCTCTGTGTTCCAAGTTTGTGGCTTTCAGATTTGCAGGGAGTCTGATACAATCCTCTAGTCTAATTCAAACCGGGAAACAGTGGTTAAAGTCAGTGATTAGTGACATTTACTGGATTGGTAGGGTTATTTCCTGGTCTAACAGTTTCTATTTTAGAAAGATACTTCCCTGTATAATGAACTTGCTTCATGTGTGGATAGAGGTAATTCATGTAAAAACGATGGGATCTGAAATCTTCGGGAAAAGACTTGAAGGACTTGCAAGGCTAGTTTTGAGCGTGTCATGTTCTAGTTGTAGCCATGAGAACCCAACCCCAAAGTAGGATTTAGATTTACCATTTTTTGTCACTCTGACCCTCAAAACGTGTTTTTGAAGTGGAAGTGTCTGGTTTTTTCCCCCTAATTAGGAGTTAGGAAAACTCAGATTTGGGTCAAGTTGGTCTCTCAGGTAATTAGTAACTGGTGCCAGTATGTGTATGTAGTTTAGCATGTGTTAGAACTATTCTGCAGAAGATTGAGTTGATGTTTTAAAAAAAAAAAAACAAAGTTTGAGAAGTACCGTTTACCAAATTGCCCTTGGACGTTCACTATACATGATAGCTTGACAAGTAAACTTGAACAGTGTTTTCTAAATGAAACTTATTTGTGGCACCCTTGTTCTGTGGTATACTCGTTTGAAAAATTCCAGCCCTAAGACCTTTGAAATCCAGGCTCTCCCACTTAAACTGATCTTGGGCAAAGCCAATAGTGTGATTTTAGTTCCTCTGAAGTTCATTTCCTCCCTTTATAAAAGAATGTCTCCTCCATCTCTTTAGTGCAAAGGGTGGACCATCCCTTACTGTGAAAATGTGGAAATGGAGCTGGGAAGTAAGATAAGTGTTTAAAGACAATAGATTCATAAAAATTCAATTCCTCTGGATTGGGAGAGGTTGAACTGGCTTAATTCTAGCCAAAGGAGGGATTTTGCTGCTGGAATCAAAGGCCTGGGTGCTGCATGTAATAGAGACTTGGGGAGGAAGGCCTTTCACTGTAGCTTGCCTGGAGAAAATGAGTTTTCCCTTATCCCTATCCCTGTGTTCCTTCCATCTGGTGTGGGATTGCCCTTAACTGTTAGTCAAGTGACATCATAGTTGGTGGGATAATGGTAGAACAGGGAGAACCTGAGCAGGCTTTGTTTGTTTAAGCATCTTGGGATCTTTTAAGGGATTGTCTGGTGGTTGTGCACACACAACTGTTTATCTGCTGTCTCAGCCTTCTGGAGTTTTCACCATGAGGGTACTAATCTTCAGTGGTTCTTACATGGGCAGTTCTTGCATGTAACTAGCAAGAGCCTTTCTGCAGTGCTGTTTTTAAGTGCATCAGTGATTGGTAGAGCAGATCTTGTGAGCAGGGGTATTAAGTTAGTGGATGTGGTTTAAACATTTATTGTGTTTTAAGATTGGCATGTAATTGAGTGATTATAGTGCTCTTGGAGAGCTCTCATTTTGGAGAGGGTAGTTGTTGGCTGTGTCCCAGTGGCAAAGAGGTGAGATAATTATAAGAACTCTTTGCTCCTCCTGTCTTCCATCATTCTGCCAGATTAGTTTGGAAAGATTTGCCTGGAGTTGCAGGACACTGTCCCTCAGAGATCTATAATGGCGTCTCATTGGTGGGAGCAGCAGTTCTTAGATTTTAGTTCAGTGTCTGTGCTGCATGTTCCTTCGATATCTAATACTTTACAGTTTTTAGTTTATGGGCTTAAGAATTTGAGACACTGCAGTTTTATTTCAGCCTTACTGTGTAAAAAAGTTGTGACTGTAATCTTCCATGTCTAAGACTTGGTCTCTTGGCTATTTAAAGTCTGGTCTCATCTGTCGTGGGACAGCTCTTCCAGCCCACAGGGTTGCGTATCACGGACCTGACACTCACAGCCTTGTTTTTTTTTTTTTTTTTTTGAGAGACAGAGTCTCACTCTTTTGCCCGGGGTAGAGTGAGTGCCGTGGCATTAGCCTAGCTCACAGCAACCTCACACTCCTGGGCTCAAGCAATCCTCCTGCCTCAGCCTCCCGAGTAGCTGGGACTACAGGCATGCCCCACCATGCCCGGCTAATTTTTCTATATATTTTTAGTTGTCCAATTAATTTCTTTCTATTTTTAGTGGAGACAGGGTCTCACTCTTGCTCAGGCTGGTTTCGAACTCCTGAGCTCAAACAATCCGCCCGCCTGGGCCTCCCTGAGAGCTAGGATTACAGGCATGAGCCACCGTGTCCGGCCACTCATAGCTTTGTGTTCTGCCTCTTTCATTGACTTTTTCATGTCATTGCTTTTTCTCCTAGGCAGGTGGTATATTTTTTGAATGGCATTTATATCAAAGGTTGTGTACAGAATAGGTGCTGATTTAAATGCTGAGTTTGTTGGTTTGTGTGACTATTCAGTTATGAATTCCATCTTGTGCTACTAAGTTTTTCTGTTATTGGTAAAGTGAACAGTTTTTTGTTACTCTTTTACAGTGTGGAGTGATCAGTCCCAGATTTGATGTGCAACTCAAAAGATCTAGAAAAATGGCAGAATAATCTGCTCCCAACCCGCCAGTTTGGTTTCACTGTAATGACAACTTCAGCTGGCATCATGGACCGTGAAGAAGCAAGAAGAAAACACACAGGAGGGAAAATTCTGGGATTCTTTTTCTAGGGATGTAACACATACTTGCAAATAAAATGCCTCAGTGGAAAAAAAAATTATTAGAAGGCTACTAAGCACAGAGATTTTTAAAAATTAGTAAGATGAAAGCACAGTTTTTAATTATCAGGCATCATCAAGTAATGAAGTGTCTACTTAAGTGACTGCCCATATAACTGAAGTTTTTATCTTCAGGTGCTGAGATTTATTAAATATGTCCAAAATGTTTATGTAATTACCCAACTTCTTAAACATCCCTGGACATAAAAACTATTCCCTGTTGATTTAGGATGATATTAAATATTAACTATCTGACTATGTGATAATATAATTGTGCTAACTCTAG
>CAUYSK010108966.1:0-27106 GCA_963575035.1 Avahi laniger | reverse complement strand
AAAAAAAAAAAAAAAAAAAAATGTTTCCTATTGAAAAAGTATTCTGTGGCCACTTTTTAAAAACTAAGTTTGGGATTTACTTTATTATAACTATGGGTATATCATTTCAACTATTAATAGTATTCTTATTTGGCTATGTTAGAGAGACCAGAGTATTAATGCGATTTTAAGACTATTGTCATGTTAGATTCAGATAAGAGTTTGTGTTTTGGCCTTGGCATTTCTGAGGCATACAGCTCTGTGCCTTATGGGACAGAATGGAACCTGCCTTCAGTTTGCCACAGAACTGAAAGTGTGCAAAATATCCATGGCGCTTTATCTAGGCAGAGAAGAGAAAGGTCTTAGAGGAAGGGCTAGGATTGCTTCGCTGAAGGCTGCAATCACAACAAATACCCTTGAACCTAAACGCACACCTTTTGGTTATAGAAAGTTTAAATATTACATATATCTACTTTGTGCTGTACCTATTTAATAAGCAATATGATAACAATAGGAAAGAACCCTCCTAAACTTGGTTTCTCATCCAAGCCTTTTAAAGCATAAATCTAATTTTTCTTTAAAGAAGGAAAACATTATGATCGCTGCCATTTAATTAAGGGAAAACAGAGATCAAGTTTGTAGCTTGTTTCCAAATTAAAGTCACATCTAGTTTATAATTTTTCTCCAGTTTTTAGTCAAGTAATATGCTTCCTACAGTATACAATTTGGAAATTGAAAAAAAAAAAGAAAAAAATATCTTAAACAATAGGAATATATAAAGATCAGTGCATTCTGTCCTTTATTTTTTGGTACTCATTTTATATGGCCATCAATAGGGGTCTTTTGGTGTTGTGGAGGTTTAAGCAAATGAAAGCTGGCATATCATAGACCATATGCTGGAGCATGAAACACATCTTAATATAGTTAAAAGGGCCAAAATGATACAGAATATATTCTTTGACCACAATGGAATTGGATATCAATAACAATAGGAAACCTGCAAGTATTAGGGAATTAAACAGTATATTTCTAAATAATCCATGGGTCAAGGAAGAAATGACAAGGAAAATTAGAAACTAAATGAAAATATAACATGGAAGTGTATAACATCAAATGCTGCTATAGTAGTGCTTTGGAGGAAATTTATAGCTTTAAATGCTTATATTAGAAACCGAGGACTAAAATTACTGATCTTTTGTGCATTTTAAGAAACTAGAAAAAGCAGAATCACCCAAACTAAGTATAGAAGAGAGGAAATGATAAATGGCAGAAAACAAGTAAATAAAAGACAAACAATAAAATTAACAAGATCCAAAATTTATTTACTGATAAACTAGCAGAATTGATAAGGCCTTAGGTAGACTGATCTAGAAAAAAGAGAGAGAAAACACTAATAATCAATATCAGAAAAGAAAGGATATCACTACAAATCCTACAGACATAAAACGAATACTAAGGAGGGGGAATGATTTTAAGGAAATATTATTAACAACCTTATTCCATTACTTTGCCAAGTTAGATGAAATGACCAAATTCCTTGGAGGAAGTGATATTTAACCAAAGTGATACCAGGTAAAATAGAAATTTTGAAGATCCCTATGTCTATTAAGAAAATTGAATTTGTAATCAAAAACCTTCCTACAAAGAAACTTCAGGCTCACTGGTTTCACTGGTGAATTCTATCAAGCATTTGAGGGAGAATAACACCAATGTTGCATAAACTCTTTCAAAAATATGTAAAGGGACACTTCCCAGTTCATCTTATGATGCCAGCATAACTGTGATACCAAAACCTGATAAAGACATTAACAAAGAAGGAAATTATAGACTAAATATGATTCATGAACATAGACAAAAAATTTCTTAAAAGAATATTAGCAAATCTAATCAATCTACAAGTATATAAAAAGGATATTACATATGACTGAGATTTTCCCCAGTAATACAGATTTGGTTTAACATTTGAAAATTAGTCAATGTAATTCACCATGTTAATTAAAGGAGATAACCTATTTCATTAGATACCAAAAAAAAAAAAAGCATCTAATGAAATTCAACATGTATTTTTGAGGAAAACTCTTAGCAAATCGGGACTAGAAGGGACCTTCTTCAATCTGATAAAGGCCCCTTATCTGAAAAATCTATTGCTTTCATCATATTTGTTAAAATATTGAAGGCTTTTCCTCTGTGATTAGTAATTAGGCAAGATGTCTACTCATACTACTTTTATTCACACCGTACTTTAATTCCTAGGCAGTGTAATAAAGCAAGAGGGGGAGGGAAGAAATACATGGAGATTGAAAAGGTGGAAGTAAAATGTTTTTGTTTTTGAATGACATGATCAGTTTAGTAGAAAATCCTAAGGTATCCACAAGAACATAGAAGTGCATTTAACAAGGTCTTAGGATACAAGATCAATATACTAAAATCTATTGTATTTTAATATATGATCACACATAATTGGAAACTGAAATTTAAAATTCCACTTACAATAGCATTTGAAAATATGAAATACTTAGGCATAAATTTAACAAAACATGTTCAATACCTGTACACTAAAAGCTATAAATACTACTTAAAAGATTAAAGAAGAACTAAATAAATGGAGAGACATGCTATGCTCATGGATTGGTAGAATTAATATTTTTAAAATATCCATTCTCCTCAAATTGATCTAAAGATCCAATGCTTGGGACTTGGATCAGAGTGGCAAAAAAAAAAATAAAAAATAAAATAAAACGTAAAAAATAAAGATCCAGTGCAATCTAAATCATTATCTAATAGATTTCTTTGTAGAAACTGACCAACTTAAAAAAACTTTATATGGAAATGCAAAGGACTTAGAATATCCAAAATCATCTTAAAAACAACTTAGAGTACCTGGCTTAAATACTATAATTCTGTAGTAATCAAGACTTTGGCAAATTGATCAATGAAACAGAATAGTGAGCCCAGAAATAGTACCACATTGATATGACCATTTGATTTTCAACAAAAGGTCCTATGTAATCCAATGGGGAGAGGAAAGTCTTTTTAACAAACAGGGCTGAAACAACTGGGTATTTTATTTAAAAACAAAGAACCCCCCCAACCCCTATTTCCCTCAGAAATTAGAGATGATACATACACTTAAACACAAAAGCTATTACTATAAAACTTCTTGAGGAAAACACAGAATATCTTTGTGACTTTGGGCTTGGCACAAGTTTTTAGGCATGACATAGAAAGTAGTAAACAAAAATGATAAGTTAGATTTCTTTAAGATTAAAAATGTTACCATAAGATATAATTAGGAAAATGATTCAGCAAGCTGTAGACTGAAATTATTCATCAAATGTATCTGCCAAAGGATTTGAATCTAGAAAATATACAACTCAGTAATAAAAAGACAACTCAATTACAAAAGGATAAAATATTTGAACAGACACTTCAAAGGGAAGATATATGAATAGCTGATACACTCATGGAAGATGTGCTTAACAACATTAGTTATCAGGGAATTACAAATTAAAGCCATCTTACAGCACTAAACATCTAGCAGAATGACTAATATTAGACTGCAACACCAAATATTCATCAAGACGACGTGGAGCTCACAGAATTCTGATAAATTGTCGTTGGCAGAATAAACTTACCAGTTACAAGTACATTAGAGAGAGAGTCTGACAGTTTGTTAGAAAGCTTAGCAACTTCCCCTCTGAGATCTTTACCCAGAAGAAATGAAAAACATCATCACAAAATGACTTGTACAACTATGTTCATAGTATTTTTATTCATAATAACTCCACAGCAGGAAGTAAACTAGGTGTCCAACAACAAGGGAGCAGATAAACTGGATTATTCAGACAATGCCCTACTACTCAGCAATAAAAATAGATGAATACTGATGGACACACATGAGTGAATCTCAAAAACGTGCTGAATGCAAGAAGCCTTACACAAAAGAGCTCATAGTGTATGGTTTCATTTTTATGAAGTTCTAGAACAGGCAAAACTAATACACGATGAAAATTCAGAACGGAGATTGTCTTTAGGATACTAGGGAAGGATTGACTGGGAAGGAACATGAGAACTTTCTGAGGTGGTAGTAATGGTAGAGTTTGGGTTATACAGCTCTAGGTGTTTGTCAAAACTTATTAAATGGACATGTGATATTTGAGTATTTCACTGTGTGTGATCTTTATCATACCAAAAAAATCTATAAAACAAATACTGTACTCTAGATAGTAATGATATGCATGTTGAAATGTTTAGGAGCAGACTGCACTGATATCTGTTTGTAACTTTGAAATGCTTTAAAAATTAGACAAATTGATGGATGGATAGAGGAATGTATGGTTGGATATGTAGGTGATGAAATGAATACAGTAAAATGTTAATTATAGAAACTAGGTGGTAGGTAAGAATATGGGTGTTCACTGTACAATTCTTTAAACTTTTCTGTTTTATATATTAATATTTTCATAGTAAAATTTTGGAAAAATAGAATGAAATATATATAGTTAAAAAGTATTACAACTTGTTTGTAAGAAATTCAATTGCTTATTAATTAACCTACATCTGTAAACAGCTACATGCTGGGAAGTCTCAGAAGCGTCACAGATAGAGAGATCAACAAGACAAGCATGGTCCCTGTCCTCATAGAACTTGCAATTCTTGTTGATCAGATTCACACTTTGCCCAGAATTCCCTATCCTCCATTTCTTACACTATTTGGGATTTATCTGTTTATCCAGAAAAAATAAACTATGAAGTATCTTAGTTCACAGTTACTTAAAAATATCTCTAGAGAAATAGCTTCTCCATATCGCTGAGCTTTCAGAAGCTTTTTGTTGAGTTTTTATTGATAATTTTCCCAAAAGAGACCTCTTATTTTTCCTATAGAATAAAGTTCTTGACAATGTAGGCAGAAACACACTTGTTTATGAGCATAAACGCTGGGCTTTAATTTATTAGGGTTTCCAGTTGACTTCCACTCAATGACCCAAAACATTAAGCTGTCTGAAATCTCATTAAGTTTGTAAAAGACATGTCCTTAGAGGAAAATTTGTGTGTTTATAGGACAGAGATGTCAATGTTAAGCTATGCCCGTGTTTGCCTATACAATTATCAAATTTAACCAAGTTGGCCAGATATTATTAAATAAATGGTTTAATGATTCTATTTTTCTATCAGATTTGTTGTATTTTCTTTATTATTTAATTGGTTAAATATTTTCATAGCTGTGTGTGTGTTGGGAGGGGTTAGTCTCTGGGATTATGATTAGATAGGTTTGAACTATTTCTGAAAGTTCATTAATTAGCTTCCCATTTCTGCTCCCAGTGTCAAGACCTTCCTGTTCTTGGCTCAATGCCTTGCTCTGGAGAGACCTCCAAAAGATTTACTGTCCATTCCATCCACCCAGAAATCCCTGTCAGAAAGTCCTAAATAGACCAAATGACACAACGTTTCTATCATGCTCAGAGGAATTAGGATGATTCCTTGATGTCAGAGGGAACACACTTTGGAGTTCCAGCGAGAGAGTTCAGAGGCAGCCAGAGAGTTCTGAGTATAGAATTGGCTGCATGCTTTCAGACACTGATGGGGATACACCTTTTCTGACCTCATGACTCAGAGCCCTCTCTCTTTTTGGTGATTTGGTTATGTCTGCTTGCCTTGCACTGCCTAGTCCTTGTTTGGACTGGGCCTGATATCTGTCACATTCCTAATTTAGGATTTGTTTTACTTTAACTAATGCCTAATGTAGCTGCTGCTAGCCCCTTTTCCCCATCTCATTGCTCACTCATGGCCTGATTAAATTTGACCTTGTCCTATATCCGCTGCCTTCCCTTGTCTGTACCTCTGACTTCTGACCTGTACCCAACACCTGGAGAGTCCCTGCCAGCTCTCCCTACCGCCTCCTATAGCCAGTGGGGTGGAAGCCTTGCCAGTTCCTCACATGAGGATGCTTGAGATGTATTAAGTCTCTGGGTCTTCGTACCTTTCCACTAAGACACTTTCCCTATGAATCTCAGTTAGCTTGGTGCTACCTGCCACATTCATAGGTTATCAGCCATTTTCTCCTTTATCTCAACCTCTGCTAAATCTATATCTATTAGATTTTGTATACATTCAAAAGAATCATTTATGTAATGCCGAGTAAGTCATAATGAATAGCAATAAAACAAACACCTTTTGCCACCACTCAGCTTAAGAATTAAAATGTTGTCATTTTTAACATATAAAGTATTTGGTGGCACTTTATAATTCCTACAGTAAAGTTATAGTATCACTGAATACTAAAAGGTACTTAAACATTGTCTTCAGATATGTACTTTTTTCAGAACATTTAACAAATTCAGATAGGCCATTAGTGAGGTTTTAACGTAGATTCCAATATTCCCCTTTATCTATCACGCCTTTTAGAATTCACTGGAGTTACCATCTCCAGTCCTTCGTATTCCCCTTTATCTATCACGCCTTTTAGAATTCACTGGAGTTACCATCTCCAGTCCGTCATAAATACAGAATTCTGTCAGGCTTACCCTTGGAATAAAGGAGAGAACTTTCCAAAGGCTGTAGCTACCTTATTGTTTTTCCCCTAGAATGACTGCTGATGGAGCACCAGAATTGAAGGTGGAGAGTATGAATTCCAAGGCCAGGCTGCATGCTGCTCTTTACGAGAGGAAGCTCCTGTCTCTGGAAGTGCGAAAACGTAGACGACGGACTGGCAGATTGAGGGCAATGAGGCCAAAATACCCAGGTACCTGCTCATGAGCTTTCACCAAACTCTATTATCTCGGTTTTGCCAGACTGAGTTAACCAGCTGCTTTCTTAATATTTAATGAGTCAGAACCTTCCTAAGGTTCACATACTTTTTTTTTTTTTTTTGTATAATCGTTTTTTTGGAGACTTAATTTCAAAAGGATAATAAGTTTTTAAGCCTTCCATTCTATAATATTTGTATTGAAGAATATCTGAAGCACACACAATTTGGCTTTTACTCTTATTCTGGTATCATACAAATACCTGATACTTCGGAAATATTAGCCTGAGTTTAGTGGAACCCTGAGCATTACTGTTCAGGTTTTATATAATTAGGTGATTCCAGTTCATTCTTTACCATTGCTGAATGGCATACATATTTTAGACAAAGTAGAATTTCTTACTCTGCAGCTTTTCCCATGTTGCAGGTCTATTTGTAATTGATAGACTGACTTCCATTTTTTCCTTTTTCTCCCTTTTTTGTGGAGCACCTATATCAGACAACATGTTAGTCACTGACATTTCATTGGTGAATAAAAAATATATGGTCTCTGTCCTCATAGAATTTATAAGGCAGTAAAGAAGGATAATGAATAACATAGGACAGAAAGATACACCCCGCCTGCTCTCTGTACCTCCATGAAGTGTGCTTTTCTAAAATCCTCTAACACGCTGTAGAAATTACTCAAACAAGGGTATTTTTTTTTTTTTGCCTTAAGTTGTAAGAGAGCCATTGAAATGATAGAAATAACAAATTTTTTTTTTTGAGACAGAATCTGGCTCTGTTGCCCTGGCTAGAGTGCCGTGGTGTCAGCCTAGCTCACAGCAACCTCAAACTCCTGGGCTCAAATGATCCTCCTGCCTCAGCCTCCCGAGTAGCTGGGACTACAGGCATGTGCCACTATGCCCGGCTAATTTTTTCTATGTATATATTTTTAGTTGTCCAGATAATTTCTTTCTACTTTTAGTAGAGATGGGGGTCTCGCTCTTGCTGAGGCTGGTCTCGAACTCCTGACCTTGAGTGATCCACCCGCCTTGGCCTCCCAGGCATGAGCCACCGCGCCCGGCCAGAAATAACAAATTTAATGAAGACCCTTAATAGGTTCTTAGAATATGTGATTAGAGAGTAACATGTGGTTGCCATTAATTTTGTGTCTTGTTCGTTGTTTGATTTAAAAATGGGATTTTACTAAAAAGATAAAAGGAAGGTTTTGGGAGAGAGGAAAATTTAATCCTTTTTTCAGCAACATTAGTGATTCTTCGCATTTAGTGATTACCCAACCAGCTGAAATGAATGTTAAAACTGAGACAGAGAGTGAAGAAGAAGAAGAAGAAGTTGCATTAGACGATGAAGAACAGGAAGCTTCCCAGGAGGAGTCTGCAGGGTCTTTTGGAGAAAATCAAGCCAAATATACACCCTCATTGACTGTTACTGTAGAAAATTCACCCAAAGAAAATTCCTTGAAAATTCCTGAATGGAATAATAAAGGTGAACAATGCTGCAAAACTGAGACTCAGGAGCCAGAGCCTAAATTTAACCTGATGCAGATTCTGCAAGATAATGGAAATCTTAGGTATGTATCTTTTGTAATTATAGTAGTAAAACTAATAGCTAACCTGTACTGTGTACTAGGTACTGTTTTAATGGCTTTATAGTCATTTTTCATTTAATATTTATAGAAGTCTTATGAAATAATGACTGCAATTACACATTGCTATTATTAAGGAAACTGAGTCTCAGAGAAATTAAGTAACTTGTTCAAGATAGACCCTACAGAACAAGCCCAGGTCTCATTGTCTCAACAAATATTTGTTGGGTATTTGTATGAGTCACTAAGAGTATAAGGTGTCTGGAACAAGGAGCTCAACTAGCTCATGATTTAGTGTGGGAGTATAAAGAAAGTGATTGGTCTGGCTTGGGAGGGCTAGAAAGGCACTATAGAGGAGGCAAAATCTGAATCAGGCCTTGACTGGTGAGTAGGATTTCAGGAGGATTGGGAGGAGACAGGTAAGCTTGGGAATGCTAGATAGAGGAAATAAAGACCCAAAAGTGTGATAGTACAGTCATTAATTCAGTCCCTCAGCAGGCTTTTATTGAGCACTTGCACTCTTCCAGGAATTGTGCTAGGCCATGTTGTGTTACTATAGGGACCAAGACAGGATCCTGGAGCTTACAGTCTGGTGGAGAAGACTAACAGCAAACAAAGAAATAAAGTCATTTTAGGCAGTGAGAGATGCTATGGGTACAATAAGACAGTGTAATATTAGAATGTGATAGAGCAGATGGTTACTTAAAAAGGCATGAAGGCCTTTGAGGTTAGTCCTAAACGATGCGGAGTCAGTTGTGTGAAAATTTAGGTTGTAGAATACTCCCAGAACAGCAAGTACAAAGGCCTGAAATTGTAGTGCACTTGTTGTGTTTATGAAATACAGACTAGAGTAGTAGGATTACATGGAGAGAAAAGCATGGTAAGAAATGAGACTAAAAAATTTTGGATGTTGTTAGATTATGAAGGGCCTTAAGAGGAGCCTGGGCTTTATTTTGTAGATTTTTTCTTTTTTTTTTAAAGATAGAGTCTTGCTCTGTTGCCTGGGCTAGAGTGCAGTGCCATCATCATAGCTCACTGCAGCCTCCAATGCCTGGACTCAAGTGATCCTCCTGCCTCAGCCTCTCAAGAAGCACACCCAGCTAATTTAAAAAAAAAAAATTTATAGAGACAAGTTCTTGCTGTGTTGTTCAGGCTTATCTCAAACTTCTGACCTCAAGCAATCCTCCTACTTCGCCCTCCCAAAGTGCTAGGATTACAGTCGTGAGCCCCCACACCTGTCCTCTAGGTGATTTTTAAGCAGATGAATGATATAGTGACATCTTGTTTTAGAAAGTAAGTTTTGGTTGCACTGTGGGATAGTAATGGATGAGTGTAGAAACTATAGGCAGGGAGGTGAGTTAGAGAATGTTAGACTTGTCCAGAGCCAGGAAGATGGAGGCCTTGATCAGAACAATGGCTATAGGTATGGAGAGAATTGGATGAACTTAGTCAAATTTATAAGGTAAAATTGATGAGACTCAGTTTTCCACATTTGGCAACTTAGTGATGCCATCAGTCAATGCAAGGAACATAGGAGTTGGTTTCATAATAGAAATAATGTGTTTCATTTGAGACTCAGTGTGGGGGAAATGGTCCGGGCTGAAGTCCAGAAGACAGGTGAAAAGACAGCCTTGTAGGTCAAGGTGGAACAGGATTCTACAGTTGATAGTTAAGGCCTTCAGAGTAAATGAGATTATTCAGTTCCATTAGTTCAGCAAGGAGAAGAGAAAGAGAATTGAGTCCTGGGAATACCACTGTTCAATGGTTAAATCAATAAAAAGACCAAGAAGTAGTAGTTAGAGATAAGCATTAAAACTGGAAAGGAGCAGTGTGTCAAAAGCTACAAGATGAGAGTTTAAAGTCTGTAGAGTGTTTTGGACAGCCCAAGTTAAGACAAGCAGTGAAAAGAGACTCCTGGATTTGTGACCTAGAGCCAACGTTGTAGATGGAAGAGCAGTTGTTAGCTGAGAAAGTAAGAAAGCAAATGTGTGCTGTCAAAGGGTTGGCAATGAAAGGAAGATGAGAATGCATCAGGGAGAGAGCCCACTAAAGATAGGGATTCTGGAGCTTATTTATAGACCAAGGGGAAGGATTTGATGAGAAGAGGATTAGAGATGCAGATACGGATATACTGGTGGAGAAGGGTCCTAAAGGAAGATGCAAAGAGGTTAGTGGAGGTGTATCACTTTACTGTAAGTCAGAAAGAAAGGACTATGAGATGAATGCAGTAGGTAGAAGTTGAAGAGCAGGCAAGTTTAGGTATTTATGCACGGTGGCCTTTATTTTCTAACTTAGAGGCCACTTCTTGTACTGAAAGACAGGACGTGACATTAGGGTCTTCAGAGACAAGAGTTAAGGTTTGGAACAGTGTTGTGGAGAATGAGAATAGTTCCATTAGTGGAGAACACACAAAACTCATTCAGAAGATCTGGGCTTTGACTTTTTTAGTGCTACCAACTGGCTATGTGGTCATAGGCAAGTTAAAGAGCTTCTCTAGGCCTCAGTTTCCTTTTCTTTCAAGCCAAGATGTGGAGTTAGACAAGTGTTTTTCAGAGTACTTTCAGGAGGGAGAAAAGATTCCACTGAATTGAAAACAACATTTGAAAACCACTGGACTGTATTCTGAGATCCTTTCCAGCAATAACATTCTCCTTAGTTGTTGTAGAAATAAATTATTTCTTCATAAATCTTATGGGTCTCACTTTCAATGAGTAAACTGTTATTAATTGCAGGATGTGTTAGTATAAATCAGTGGTTTTTAGATTGTGTTCCCTGAAGCTGCCCATTGTCCTGTGGGGTATCTTAGGGGTTACTGAGGGGCTTGGGGAAGGTCCATGGCAAGGGTTCAAGACTCTAGGCACAGACTCCTTGTTGTTTATTTTATATATGAGGATCTACATAACCTTTTGTTTTTTAAAAATAGGTTTCTTTGGTAGAAATCATTCTGGTTGTCATTAGTCAATGTGTCTAGGACCTTAAAGACAATCTCAGAATTAACATCCCAGGGGTCTCCTTAATAAGATTTATAGAAATAGAAAACTCAGTATACTCGTTCATTTGATTTGCAACAAAATAATGGTTAAAGTCTGAACTTATGAGCAATAATTCCCTTATCCAAAAGACCTTCATGTTTTATAATAGTATAAGGGGATCGGTCAGTGAGGTTGGATATTCTGCCACATTTGAAGATATCTGAAACATGCTATTTCTACCTCATTATATTGCAAGTGAATTCACTGAACAAAGTTGAGGATCTTTTAAATTTATTTTGACTTGAAAATAATTTGTTGTGGAGGTAAAACTTATGGGAATGGTTGAGGGAAAAATGGCATATGCCCTATAGGTAGACAAGAATATAATTATTGTCTTTGTTGAGAAGTATTTGAAAATACGTATTTATTGTTTCAAAGTCATATTGTGCTCCTATAAATGATCCCTGTTAGTAAGAAAGATCTGGCCTTATTTATAGTTCATGTTCCAAAGCTCTTATGCATTAAGCTCTCAAAAGCAAATCTACTCCCCAACCTGACTCCCCTGCCCTCCAGTTCTCCCACACACATGGAAGCTAGACTGGGCCCTCTTAGGATTTCCAGTTTATTCTGGACAAATTTTTCATCCTAACCTTGGGGGAACAGTGAGTAGAAAGCATTCAGTGATTGCATGTGTGAAGATTGTAAACAAAGTTTGTGTTGGGCCCTAATCTTCGCTGATGTAATTTTGGCTACAGTGCCAGAAGGCCGATCAGCTGAAGTAACCAAAAGCTCGCCTAAAAGAAAACAGATCTGCCACAATTGACAGCTGAAGTGAATATCATCAGTGTCTCTCTGATACTTCTGTCTTTCTAACTATAGCTTGATCGGTTTCCTTGTTTCCAGCCTAGACCACCAGGAAGAAAATAGATGGGTTCTTCAGTGATGTTGCTGAGGTGGCTTTCACTATATTTAAGGGTTTCTTTCTCCCACTGAACATCTGGGCTTGTCCTGACCCATCAGTTGATGTATGCCAAACTCTGTTGGACCTCACTCATTTGTTCTGGGCTCCAGCCATTCCTGTCTTGTAGTTGAGAAAAGCATGACCTTAAAATTTAGTCTTAAAAGGTCCTTTGTAGGATTTATCTGTTTCCTGCTTTGGATGTTTTTACACACTAGAAACATTAGTTACCATAGCAAAATCCATACTTTTTCGCTAACTGATAAGTATGTTCTTGAGGACCTCCAATGAAAAAAACTTTTTCTCCTTAATACAGTGGTTCTTGTGAAGATTCAATACTTCCCCTGTTCTTTCCCCCAAGAAAGTTGTTTAAAAGTTCAAAAAGATAAGTTGATTAATAGGAAACCTGAGTTTCTATTCTTGTTTTTACCCCCATGCTAATGATAGAAAGTAAGTAAGATTCTCCATCTCTGATTCTTTTAATAGAAAAAAATTTTAAACCTCATGTACTGTTTAGAAGGAATCTTATTCAGTGGCTATAAGATGGGCTTCATATTTCTTAGACATCTTAATAGAAGTATCCTCAAAGGCCACTTTGAGAGAGGAAAGTACACATTTGATAGGCTTACAATTCTGTCTCTTAACGGTATGTTGTTTTGGATTTCTATAGCAAAGTGCAGGCCCGAATAGCGTTCTCTGCCTATCTCCAGCATGTTCAAATTCGCCTGATGAAAGACAGTGGAGGTCAGACGTTCAATGCCAGTTGGGCTGCCAAAGAGGATGAACAGATGGTGAGGCTCTTCTTATTGGAACCTTTGTAGTTTCCCTTTTTCTTTTTGTTTTTTTCCCTTTTTTTTTTTTCCCTCTATTAGGATAAAGAGCAATATATTCTTCCGGTGAAAGGATTGTTGCGTAATAAATAGATAATGAATAAATAACAATTTTCTCATATTCTAATGTGAAGCAAATCTTTCATCTGGAGCTACGTTCATTGCACCATGTAGTGAGGGCATCAGTTTATTTCATTTTGAAATGGAAATTGATTTCTAATTGATGTTAAGTCCTGTGCAAAGCCCTCAAAAAGAATAACAATTTACAGTCCTTTCTCAAGCAAACTCACATTTTATTAACTCTTTGAGGTAGGCTTTATCTATTTTAGAGATGTGGAAACAAAGACCTAGAGAAGCCAAGTCTGTTGTTCCATAGCTTGTATGTGGTGAAACTGGAACTTGAACCTAGATGTTATAATTATACATTACTTATTCTTCTGTTGTTTTCATGTATCATAAGGCATTTGTTTTCTGTCCTGAGGAGTCAAGTGAGCTCTTTGAAAGTCAACACCTTGTCATGGGCCCTCTCAGAATGCACAATCCCGTAACTTCACATTTTTAATTTACTAATTGTAACTTTACAGGATTCTTAGATTACTGAAATCAAACTTGTGTGATAATTTTTGCTGTGTATCTGTCATTCGAACATGCCTGGGATTTAATCTTCTAGGAAGGTTTTTCTTTTTTTTTGTATCAGAATGACAGGGAGCTTCAAGCTTCAAGTAAAGTCAGAACTTACAGAAGAAGCCACAGCCCTTCTATAATCTTTTTAACAACAGGAATTTGTCACCAGAAAAAGAGGGACCTTTCAATCTGAGAAATCTGCATCCTTTATTCCACTCAGTGGTAACCCTATTATAATTTCTAGTCCTCCACATACAAAAGACAGGTCTTTATGCCAGGCTTATTATAAAAACATGTTGGTTATGCCAGAAGACAACTTGTGAATTTATAGTAGCCAATATAACTCAGAGATAAAACCTTGTGTGTTGTGAATAATCCTTCAACCATCAGTGGAAAATGTTAGCTCTGCTCTTTCCAAGTGGAAAATTGAGACTGCCTTTTGAGAGTCAGTTTGTCTGCTCCACTGTGAAAAAATAATGTTTTAATATTTCAGCTTAAACCACCCTATAGTAAAGACAGCTGAGTAGAACCATGAAATTCAACCCTCTGGTTGTGAGGCTGTTCCATTTATGCTGGAGCAAATTGGCACAAAGGACAATGAGCCAAAATCAAATTCAAGAAGAAAAAAAATAATTCAGAAGAGAATAACCACTGCAAATGCTGGCTTGGAATTCACAGGGGATTTCTGTGGGACTTTCTACAAGAATATTTGGGATCATTGCTGCAAAACTTAATACTGGTTCTGCGAATTCCTTCTTGAAACTGTATTTAGCAAGCAAACCCTAACTCATTCCTTGATGATTATGGTAGTGGTCTTGCTTATGAGGAAGATAGATGTAGAGTTACCCTCTCTGGTCTGGGTTGGGTTAGAGATTCTTTATCTCATAAATCACAGAAGGCATATCAACAGAAGGTCTCAACATCTATCATCAATTTTATTGTGTTTATGGAGCAAAAACATCTTTAAGGCCCTTGGCCTTATAGAATCTCTCTTTGAAGCATATATGATGTTATCAGTCATCCAATTGCTATCTGTTCAGATATCAAAATCCTTTGTCCCCATCTTAAGTGAAATGTATTCTTTCTTTCCCTTAATGACTTTATACTGTGACCTGTTTGTCAACCCTAAACTCTGAAAGCTCCCTTATCCTCTGGGAAGGAAAAAAAAAAAGACATCACCTTTCAAGCTGCTATGACAGTTCTTTCTTTTCCTTTGTCACTAAAGTTTTAAAATGAGTAGTTTCTACCCTTTACCTATATTCTTCATTACCCATGCATTTTCTTAATATCTTTCTTTTGCTCTCTTTATTGAAAATGTTCTCTTGAAATTATCCCTCAATGGCCAGATCCACGGCCTTGTCTGGGTAGTGGTCTTTGCAGCTCCAGCCTCTCAGAAGTATTTGACTTGGAACACTTTCCTCTCTTGTCCTCCAGAAGACTGTTTTCTACTAGATTTCTTCCTACATTTTTGATGTTTCTACTCTGCTTTTTTTTTTTTCTGAATCTTCCTCCTCTTTCCTATCTCTAAGTACGACTATGAAAAAGTATGTATTCTTTTTCTACCTTCTCACTTTTGATGATTTCTTCTGTTCCCACAGTTTTAGTTTCCACTACCTGTCTTTAGCTATTCCCTAAATAACTCTCTCTGATCGTCCTATTAGGAATGATGTATGCTCTTTGAATTATTATAATACTATTTATATATATATTATGGTACTTTTATAACTACTATTTTATTACATAGTAATTTGCATACATATTTGATTTTTATTTTCTAATTGTCAGCTTACCGAGGGAAAAGAATAAATTTGTTTTGTTTCTTTGTGTATCTTATACCTACCATGTTTCCTTTGAATCTTGTTTATTGAAATGTATGATATGTCTCTTCTCATGTCTCTGTTGTATAATCCCTTCATAGCTTGTCTTCAGTTGCTTAGCATAATCCATACATTTTTTTCTCCATGATTCTTTAATTTATAGGAGCTGGTGGTTCGTTTCCTCAAGCGAGCATCAAGTAACCTCCAGCACTCACTAAGGATGGTATTACCCAGTCGACGATTGGCACTTCTAGAACGCAGAAGAATCCTGGCCCACCAACTGGGTGACTTTATCATTGTATACAACAAGGTAATTGGTTAATCTGTTAGTCTTTTGCTTTGAATTGCCACACACACTCAGAAAAAAATTAGAAGCCTCTGTCCAACAGGATGGAGAGGTTCTTTTTCTGTTCTCTAGCATCATCATCCTCTGTGCATTACTGTTAGGGAGAGGAGGACCCCACACCTTAACTCAGCTGGGCTGAAAAACTGTTACTTCTGACGGCTAAGTGTCCATTGTTAACTCTTATCAAAAGGTATAAACTTTTGAGATCTATTGCACCTGTGATGAATCCTGGGCTATGTGAATCTGCATTGTTGTTATTGTGCCTGCGGACCATGATGAGTTGACTATTTGGGAGCAAATTTAAACTGTAGCTTTGATGCAATGATGTATTCTTCTTTCTTGAGAGGGTTACACTTTCCTCTCTGAAACATTTTATACAGTGACATCATTTTACAATCAAGCCCAGGAAATATACTATTTAATTAGACTGTTTTACAAAACATCCTATAACCAAGGGTCTCAGGATGTATTAAAAATATAATTTGGGGGTGGGAGGAGTATGGTAAGTTTGCAGGTGGAAAAGTTGAGGCTTGGAAATTTAAATGGCTTTTCTGAAGTTGCATAGAATGGTTAGTAGAATATCAATGCACCAAACCCATATCTGTAATTTACTCCATATCTGTTGAGAATTTTGTTATGTCTTATATAAGTGAAGAGTTTATTCAGTTTGGAAGCTGATATAAGAGTATCTTCCAAGACCTGTCTTTCCTCTCCTAATTGCAACAAAAAACTACGTCTGTGTTGTCATACTGTTAAATCTACAAGTATGATCCTGAATATTACTAAGCTACTATAAAAAGCTCTTTGATCAATGGGCTGTGTAAGTAGAAAGTAAAAACATGATAAAAATTTGTATTTGTTTTGCAACTTTTACTTGGGAATTTCAAAACGTTTCATGAAATAATGGCCAAAAATAAGACATCAAATTTATAGGTGACAAAAGTACAAGGAAGAATTAAATGACTTTACTATAAGGACAAATTAACTCAAGGATAGTGAAACTAGATGAGGAAGTACCATTTATTAGGATTCAATTTTATCTTGTTTTTCTGTGTGGCTTGGGCACTGGGTAGGAAACAGAACAAATGGCTGAAAAGAAATCGAAGAAGAAACATGAGGAAGAAGAAGAAGATGGGGTGAATACGGAAAGCTTTCAGGAGTTCATCAGACAAGCAAGGTAGAAGACATTCTTGATTAATAAAAACCGTCTTACTCCATCTTCCATACTGCCCACTGAATACCCACCATTCCCCTGTTTCTGACACATGGACACGAATGAAATTATTCTCAACATTGGGTGCAATGGTGTGTGCCTGTAGTCCCAGCTACTTGCGAGGCTGAGGCAGGAAGATCACTTGAGGCCAGGAATTTGAGGCCAGCCTGGGCAACATAGTGAGACCTTATCTCTAAAGAAAAAGAGAAAGGAAGAAAAGAAAACAGAAAAGAAAAAAATCACTCTCAGAAGGAGAAAAAGTTGTGAAGGCTTGGCCTCTTCATGTCTCAGCCAATTATGTTGCTGTAGTCATGGCTTCAGTTATCAAAACACTGCTGCTGGGTATCTGGGCTGTAGCACTAGACAGCCTTCAAAGTACAGCCCACTCAAAGTGCTGAGAGAGCCATTTGGAAATTTGAAGTTAGGGGCTTCTAGTGTTTACTGGGTCTGAATTTATCCCTGACCTACTGACGCAGTGGAGATGACCAAATTTTGCCTACATTAAGTGAGTTGAGAAATTGGCAATTTCTCAACACTGTGAGGGTTACGCCTAATTTATATAAAATAGAACAAGTCTTTCATGCTTAGGGTTAGCCTTTAGGAATTGAAAATCTCAGTATTCAATTTTCTGTCTTGATACAAGTCAGCTGGGCCATTTTGTCAATTTATGCTGGGTTTTCATAGGAGGAGACAACAAAGGCACTTAATTTTAAATCTTGTAAAACTCATACTGAAGGGACTTTTTCTAAATAGAGAGTTGTGCAAAACTAGGAAAATAAAAAAGGATAAAGTAACTGTAAACCCCATTACTTAGTTTCAGTCATCAAAGTCACAATAAGGAGAAAATCAGTAGAAAATCAACACTGTTGATTTGTGAAGTTAAATCAGGTAGGGGTTTATCAGTCAGCAGCATAGTATGATCTGTATTTAGTACCTTGTACAGACCTCATTATAGCCTCAGTATCATGTGCTTAAACACACAGCAAACAAATACATCATTTTGTAGGAGACCGTAATTGTATGATGTTATTTTTGTTGACATTCTTGGGTCTTGAGTAATGTGATTGATAAAGCAGGTATAGAAACAATGCAAGAAGCAGTTTCTCACACCAACATTATAAAAATAGAAAAGGAAAAAGAACTAGATTATATTCAGAAAAACCTCTACTTTTAATGCCAAAAGATTAATTTCCGGTTCCTCCTTTGGATCTTCTAAATCCCTAAAAATATGTAAAAAAGAAAAAAGCCCATCGTTTTAAAAAGTGATATGTATTTTCCCAGCAGTTCTAACTGGATGCTAAAAATGAATTACACATTCTATTAACTAATTATGTAGATTTGGAGATAAAATATATTGAAACATAATTACTTCTGATTGTGGATTATGTGTTGATTGTTGGGAAGTATGTGGTAGCATCAGTTCTTCTTTTCTTAAGTTTGGGGTTAGTACATGTATACTTTGTCAGGGCTGGTAAATTCAAATACCTGCAGGAGTCAGGCAGGAAAACATAAATTTTAAAGTGGACAGAGGATAAGACAGGTATAAAGCAGCTTGTATTTTGACCAACCATAACCTTTGCCTTTTAATATTCTGTGAAGGGCCAAATAAAACACAATAGGCAGAGGCAGTTGCCTGTTTGCAGTGTCACCTGTAGATCTTTGATAGTTACTTGTGATACTTATCTTGGGGCACTTAGCTATTTTAAAGACCTTGGGGCTTACACTAAGATTCATACAGGTGGTTTCTAGGTTCTCATTAGAGTGTATTCTGAAGATGGGCTATAGGTTCTTGGTAATAATGCAGGTATGCTTCACTTATGGCTGCTTACCTGGAACATAGCCAAGCTTCAGGAAGAAAAAAAGAAAAAAAAAAGACCATCATTGAGAGGCTGCTTTTGTCCTAAAAGCAGATGTTTACAAAATCTATGTATGATATGTTGACTGGAAGACTCCCTTAGACCCTTCTCTGTTTCCTTATACTTTGTATTGTGTGGATGGTCATAAAGAGCATATAATTTCAACAGTTTGAAGTGACCTTAGAAATCATCTAGTTCAGTCTCCTGCATTGAATAGATGGTGAGGGAACTCATCTGTGGTTACACTGGTAGGGAGGCAATTAAAATGATAAGTTGCTCCTTTAGTGAAGATACTTCTATTGTCTAGAAGTGGGGTGGACAAACTGTAAAGGGACAGAAATAAGTATTTCAAACTCTGTGGGCTACATACGGTCTTTTTACATATTCTTCTTTAAAAATATAAGAAAGTTTTTAGCTGGGGCCATACAAAAACAGATTGCTGGTCAGGGTTGGCCCAGTCTGTAGTTTGTTGACTCCGGATCTTGAATGTGGCTGTCCAATAGAATATTCTGTGGGTGACTATTGAGCACTTGAAATGTGGCTAGTATAACTAAGGAAAAGAATCTTTAATTTTATTTAATTTTAATTTAAGTAGTCACATATAACTAGTAGATTTCATATTAGTGTAGATCTTTGTTCATCACTGTGGGATGAATAAAGCTCTATCATGCTTTACATTTTTTAGGTTGCTTTCATTTATATTTCATTTTAACCATCTATTAATAGGGAATTTTCAGCTTGTGCTTTTCATTTTCCCCTTTTCCAGCTTATTCTGTTTCCATAATAAAATCTAGTTGAAAGATTTTCCAGAATAGCTTCCTGTATGACCATACTTTTTCTCCTCATTTCAGTGAGGCTGAACTGGAGGAGGTTTTGACTTTTTATACCCAAAAAAACAAGTCTGCAAGCGTCTTCCTGGGGACTCACTCTAAAAGTTCTAAGAACAGCAACAGTTATTCTGATAGTGGGGCAAAAGGTGGTAAGTATGCTGATTAATTAATAAAAATAAGAAGAAGTGAAGAAATAAGAAATTCAGAGGAGAGTCAAGAATAATGTGTTGGCTAAGTACTAATAGTTTCCAAGGTGATGAAGCTTCGCAACATAGAGTTGGGGTGGAAGATGGGGGACAGTGCTTTTTGTCCTAAAAGCGGAAGGAAGGTTATAATCTGATTTTTTTTCCCCATTGTAATTAACAACAACAGCTTTTCAAGAAAAGCTGGTAATAGCTAACATTTAGTGAACACTTAATCTTCCTATCTGCTGGACATGGTCTTATGTTTTACTTCCAAAAATCATGTGGAGTAAGCACTATTATAAAACTTCTTTAGGGACAAGAAAATGGCTGAAAGAGACTGAGTAGCTCGCTCAAGGTTACTCTGCACCATTCAGGGACAGGAATTTGATCCATAGTCTACCTGACTCAAAGTTTTGCTCTTAATCTCCACTCCCCTGCCTCTCTAATGATTGTTTCTCCCTGTTGCCAAGTTTGTTGCTTTCTCTAGCTCAACAGAATTGACATTTTGGGTAGAATTCTTTGTTGTGTGGGGCTGTTCCATACCTGGTGAGTTGTCTCATATTCTTCCTTCAGGCATTATGATAATCCAAAATGCTTCTACATGTTTCTGAAAGTTCTCACTGCTTTCAAACTCCATGACCAGGGATTTTGTAATTGAATATGGACTGGGCTTTCTAGCTCATGCCATCATGATAAAAAAAAAAAATATCAGTGACATTATGAACAAAGCTCTGTGCTTTAACCATAAATGCATTTAAAGCCTAGATAGAAGTACAAGGCAAAGGTAATCAACATACTAATTTTGTCACTGTGCCAAGTACTAAATTCAAAGATGGAAATTTCTTCCCTGCTCTTAAGGCTACCGTAATCTATTGCAGAAATAGCTAGGGACATTGTTTTTTTTTTTTTAGACAGGGTCTGGCTCTGTCGCCCTGGGTAGAGTGCCATGGCATCATCATAGTTCACTGCAACCTCAAACTTCTGGATTCAAGTGATCCTCCTGCCTTAGCCTCCCCAGTAGCTGGAACTGCAAGTGCACACCATGATGCCTGACTAATTTTTCTATTTTTAGTAGAGGCAGAGTCTCACTCTTGCTCTAACTCCTGAGCTCAAACAATCCTCCTGCTTTGGACTCCCAGAGTGCTAGGATTACAGGCATGAGCTACCAGTCCTGGCCAGAAATTGGTCACTTAAAATGTGGAATGAATTTTCCCAAAGAAACAGTGTTAATGTTCTAAAAACTGATTTGGTTCCTAGACTACTCCAGAAAAGCCTATTTAACTCACTGTATAATTGAAATATTATATTACTAGAAGTCCAGAATCTAGCCTTCTTCTTTGAGCTTCCCTAATTTCATTCATCTGTTCATTCATTCCTTCTACACATTTTTACAGCACCTATTATGTGTTAGGCACTTTGATAGCTACTAGGAATACAATGACCAGGACTGTCATAGTCTTTAACATTACAAAGTTTGTTGTGTAGTAGATGAAGTTGGGTGAGTGAATACAAGAAGAAGGTTGGTGGAAGCTCTGAAAAGCTCCTGTAAGAGATTTGGGCAAAGGAGGCTGAGGGATTCTTATAACGAGGTTAGGGTAGAGAAGTGGGCGAACCTGGGGAGGTGGGGGCTGAGATGGATATTCATATAGTAACTTCGCCCTGACTAGTAATGGAGAAGCCCTAACAGCAGGTAGTGGCAGCACTTTTGTACAAATGGGTCATTTGAAATTCCAGGGATCATACGTTCAGAACTACCTTTACATAAGAACATCTATACCTGTCTGTATCTATTAAGAATAATTGGAGGGGCAATAGGAAGTCCTCAGTCAAGGAAACAACATTATGACATTTGACAGTGTGGTATCTGGACTCATTTCAAACATGAAGAAACAAGTATGTGACAGTATTACCACCACTGGTGGTGATAGAGAGGAGGAATTCATATGTCCTTATTTTTTTGCTCTGAAAGATGATCTGTAAAATGGCCTTTAAGTTTTTGTATGAACCTAATCCTTAACAAAGATTTTAGAATATTTCGATACATGATTAGCTCTGGCTGTTCTGTTTCAAAATTCTGTAGTAGAGAGAAACTAATTTATTGGAATGACTTTATTATTGAATGTATCGATCACCCTATCTCAAGTAAAACTGGGCATTTACTTTAAGATACAGAGCCATTGTAGTATCCAGGTATTATATCAACAAATAGTGGGGCTGCTCTTTCTGTCTCATGGTAGCTGCCTTGCTCCATACATACTGTGACTTCTTAGCTCCGGTAGGTACCACCAACCAACTTGGTCTCTTAGACCACACTCCCTCCCAGTCTGGCTTCCTGTCAGAAGCATCTAACTACCCTTGATTTTGTTTCCAGGCATATCTAGCTTGTTAGTAGTCCACGGATGGCTGCCCTGGGTTTAGTTAGCTTTCCCTAATTCGATTAGCTGGAGCTGGGAATGGCTCCTGGGTTGGGAATAGCTGGGAATTATTTGGTTGGTTGCCCACTCAACAGGGCTGTAGGTGTGGTCATCCCTGGAAAACTGATGAGACATGCCGTGTTCCCCAGCATCGACTAGTAGTTATGTTATATTTTTGAAAACAAAATTATGTATAGAACAATGGCTTTATGTTTCATTAGTAAGAGAGCCTGAACTCAGTATTTCTTACTTTAGATCACCCTGAGACGATGGAAGAAGTAAAAATAAAGCCGCCCAAACAGCAACAGACAACAGAAATTCATTGTGATAAATTATCTCGTGAGTGATTTCAAACCTACATAGATTTCTTGCTCTCTGATAAATCCCTAAAAGAAAAAAAATAGTCATCAGATATTAAATATTTCAAAAGCATGGAACATTACCCCTTTTCCTTTGTTCTTCCTTTTCCTCTAGAATTTCCTCTTATCTATTGATAATCTATTTTCCTTCCAAAGAATTTTTCATTTTCTTAAGTTTAGAAATTCTGGGCATTTTCTTTTTTCCTAGAAGGTTGAAAAGACGGGGGAAAGGAATTAGCTGTTGCTAGCAGAAACTTTGTCCTGATGTCCTAACATGTGTAAAACATGCCTGCTCTGTTTTGTGGAATTAGTACCAACTCTGGCTTGTAGAAAGGACTAAAAGTAAATTCCTATTTCTGTTGCCAGGTTGTCTCTGGTAGACAAAATTCATTAAGTTCATGATGAATACTCATTAAAGTCTGTATTTTTCATGATTTCTGTTTCATGATAAGATTATTGTGATGTTTTAAAAAATGTTTGTGTTTTATTGAGATTGTATGTCCATTTTTCCTAAAATGATCTGTTTGTTTTGTTTTGTTTTGTTTTTAATAGGATTTACCACTTCAGCTGAAAAAGAGGCTAAATTAGTCTATACCAATTCTTCCTCTACTTCTGTCTCTGGTCCTGCCGCTACTCTTCTGCAGAAAATTCCCAACACCCATTTGTCATCTATTATTTCAACTTCTGACCTCTCACCAGGGCCTGGCCACCATTCTTCTTTGTCTCAAATTCCTCCAGCTATCCCCAGCATGCCTCACCAGCCAGCAATCTTACTGAACACAGGCTCTGACAATGCTTCTCCCTCCATACATCCTGGAACACAGAACATACCAAGCCCCGCTGGCCTGCCACGCTGTCGATCAGGCAGTTACACCATTGGCCCCTTTTCCTCTTTCCAAAGTGCTGCACAAATCTATAGCCAGAAATTGTCTCGTCCCTCTTCAGCAAAGGCAGGTGAGTGAGAAAACAAAAGGCAGCCCGCAATGACAGCTCCTGCCGAGCCCCACTGAAAAAAGAATGTCATCTCTTCCCTTTGCCTTTTCTTTTGAAAAGTAAAGGGACACATGCTGCATTGTTTTGATGTGACTAAGGAAGACTCTTTCATTTCATCCAGTAGCATTTATTCATTGATACAGAATGGGACAGGACTTCTTTTAGGTACTGGATATAAAGAGATGAATAAGACAAGGCTCTATTCACTAGAAGCCTACAGTCTTGTCAAGAGATTTCCCATCACAGATAGCCATAGACCTATGAGTGGTTATATGCATTCTTTCTGATTCAAATAGTTATTCTGACATCAGACAAATTAGTATTTTTTATTTTTTAATATATTTAGAGTCAAGAATGACATGGATAAAATAACCAAAGAATCCTTAAAATAGGGTATCTAATTTTAAATGAAGTGGACCCATATTATCTGTCAAGTTCTTCCCCATTTTTTAGTAACAGCTTTATTGAAACATAATTCACATTCCATAAAATTCACCGTTTTAAAGTATAAAATTCAGTGGTTTTTAGTATATTCACAGAGTTGTGCAATCAACACCACTATCTATGATAATTTTAGGACATTTTCATCATCTCCAAAAGAAACCCCATACCTATTAGCAGTCACTGTCTTATTTCTTCCTCCCCCAACCCTTGGCAACCACTGATCTACTTTCTGTTTCTATAGATTGGTCTACTCTGGACATTTCATCTAATTGGAATCGTACAATAGGTAGCCTTTTGTGAATGGCTTCTTTCATTTAGCATGATGTTTTTACAGTTCATCCATATTGTAGCATGTACTTCATTTTTTATGGCTGAATAATATTTTCTTGTATCGATATATGGATTTTGTTTATCCGTTCGTCAGTTGATGGGCATTTGGTTTGTTTCCACTTTTTGGTCATCATGAATAATGCTATTATGAACATTTGTGTATAAGTTTTTTGTGTGCACACATGTTTTCATTTCTCTTGAGTGTATAGGCTAGAGAAGAATTAGTGGGTCCTATGATAACCATATATTCTCTCTTTTTGAGGAACATACAAACTGTTTTCCAAAGTGGCTGTGCCATTTTACTACCAGCAACGTATGAATGTTTCAATTTCTCCACATCCGTGCCAACATTATTGTCTATCTTTTTGATTTTACCCATCCTGGTGGGTGTGAAATAGTGTCTCTTTTTGTTGTTATGATTTACATTTCCCTAATGGCTAACGATGATGAACATCTTTTCATATGCTTATATCTTCCTTGGAGGAATGTCTATTCAAATTCTTTACCCGTTTTTAAATTGGTCTATTTCCCTTTTTATTATTGAATATAAATGTTCTTTATATACTGTAGATACAATCTCCTTGTCATATAAACGTTGAAAATATTTTCTCCATATCTGTTGGTTGACCTTTTACTTTCTTAAAGCACAAATGTTTTAAATTGATGAAGTCCAATTTTTCTATTTTTTTTCTATTCATCTGTGCTTTTGGCATCATATCTGAAAAACTATTGCCTAACCTAAGGTCACAAAGATTTACTCCTATGTTTTCTCCAAGAATTTTTATAGTTTAGTCTCTTACATTTAGGTCTTTTATACATTTTGAGTTAATTTTTGTGTATGGCATGACATGGGAATCTAACTTCATTCTTTTGCGTGTGGATAGTCAGTTGTCCCAGCATCATTTACTGAAAAGAGTATTGTTCCCCATTGCATTATCTTGGCACTCTTGTCAAAATCAGTTCATGATCAATGTAAAGGTTTATTTCTGGGGTCTCAATTTTATTCCATTGATCTATATGTCTGTCCTTATGCCAGCATCACATTATCTTGATAACTGTAGCATCTTAGTAAGTTTTGAAATCATCAAGGATGGTTCTTCCAACTTCATTTTTCTTTTTCAAGATTATTTAGCCTGTTCTGGATCCTTTGAATTTCCATATGAATTTTAGGATCAGCTTGTCAATTTCTGTAAAAAAAGGCAGATGGAATTTTGATAGGGATTATTATCTGTAGACTAATTTGAGAAGTATCTCTTTTAAACACTTTAGTAATAGTCGTGTTAAAATGAGTTACAGCTAGCCATGTTTTGTAAATATCCAATCTATATTTCTTAATACCTGGTTTCAATTGAAATGGATTTTGTAATATGCCACTTGAATCAAGAGATTAAATTTTCCACTTTCCTAAGTCATAAACATGAGTATATGCATATGTATGTGTCTATGCTAATTCTGAGTGATCATTGTTCTTGTCAGTTAATTTTCTAAAATCAGTAATAATAATAATATTCTGGTTTGAATTTTTTTACCCCTATGTGAGAAATTCAGTAAGATCAGTGTTTCCAGTCCCCTGTGTTATTTCAGACTTTTTTTAAAACCTTCCCTTTTCACCTTTTCCAAGAGAGGGATAGGGAATTTAAGAAGCTGGTGGGTTAAAAAATATTTCCTGGTGTCTGTTATGCTTTCTTATTTGACATGTGGATTATTTATAAGGATTTTGTTTAATTTTCAGGTAGTTGAGATTCATTCTTTTTTATAATTGGCTTTTAGCTTTTTTCCACTGTGATCAGAGAACATATTCTGAATGGTTTAAATGGTAGTAGACAATAATATATGGACAAAAATATTAATATATAGTAGGCAACAATAGCCTAAAATGATTAGAGTTAAACTTTTCTGTGGTGATTGAATAGTTTTGGAATGAGATTAAGATATTATTTAACTATAGACTTTTAAAAGTTAAATATACATTATCAAATTTCGAACGTCACCACTAAAAGAATAAAAGTATATAAATTCTAAACCTACGGGGAGAAGAAAAATGAGGGGAAAAAACCTACATAAACATAGGCGTATGTAAGAAAAAAGCATAAAAAAAGCAAGAGAAATAGAAGTTTAAAACATGGGAAATCAAGTCTACATATATGAAGAATCAAATAAACATAAATATATTGAACTTATTAGAAGATCGTCAGATTGAAGTTTTTAAAAAAAATCCAACTATATGCTGTTTACCAGAAGCACACCTAACGACAAGGACAGAGAATGGTTGAAAGTAAAAGAATGAGGAAAGAATTACTGGGTAAGTACCAGCCAGAAGAAAGATGATACAGCTACATTAAGAATGTTAAAATAGACTTTAAGAATAACTGCATATTGAGAAAAGGTTCAGTTCAGTCAAAAGATGAAAAAGTTCTAAAAGTCTTTTATTAGGCACCTAGTAAAATAGCCTCCAAAGATATAACACAAAAATTTATATGACTACATAAAGAATCTACAAATCTACCATCTTAGTGGGAGATTTCCACTTGCTTCTATTAATTGTTAATACACTAAACTGATTTTTTCTTTTTTTTCATTTTGAGACAGAGTCTCACTCTATTGCCTGGGCTAGAGTGCCGTG
>CAUYSK010108962.1:0-21526 GCA_963575035.1 Avahi laniger | reverse complement strand
GATACTTCACTTAATAGAATGGGTTCCAGCTCTATCCAGTTTTAACGTTTTATCGTATACTATAAGCATAAACTCATAAAAGATGCATATTAATTTGAGAGCTCTGACAGGGCAGGCAAATAATGAGAAATCGCATGTAGTCATACTGGATGAGAATATGACAATGTAATATTTGTGTACAAATAAAGTATAAGCAGTATCTAATTTCATAATAGGTGTGTTCGTAATTGTAATGAAAGCTATTTGTTTGAAACATAAGACCACACATAAATTGATTACAACCTGGGGACCAAAATTTTATGATTTGCTTGAATTATTATTCTATGGTTAGTACTGATGGTTTAAATGAATCATTGAATGATAAAAATGTAGGGCTGGAAGCAATCTCAAAGTCACCTTTTCTAATAGTGCGGAAGCAATCGAAACAAATGGAGACAATCAGATGGCTATCTGTCTTGTCATTAAAAATTCCCCTTAAGGGAAATTTACTGATCTCTCTGGATACATGGATCTGAGGTTTGATTGGCCTGATTACCTTGAAACTAAGTCTGCTGTTTGACTAAAAACTTAATGTTTAATGTTAAGAACATTAAAAAGACTTTTGGAAAGCTTGGGTTTCTTATTACCTCCTCTGTACTCAGCATAACACTGGAGATAAAAAATGAGAGAGATGTTTCTTTCTCCTTAAGATTATCTTCATTTGAATCCTGTCTTGTATTTGATTCTTTCCTTCTTTTTCTCACACTCTCTCTCTCTCAAATTCCTTTCCAATTGCTCTTTACCCTCTCACTATGTTTATAGTTAAGTTTTTCTAGTCCTTAAAAGAACGTTTCCTCAACTCAAGATGGCTTCTGAGAGTTAAAGACTTACTCATGTTTTAGTTCATAATACCTTTGTTTACTATCTTGTGCTAGAAGTTCTATAGTAGTTATTTCTCCTAATTTTTTTGCATCTAGTCTAATTCTCAATTCTTTCCTATCCGATAATTACTCCATTCATTCAAAATTATTTCTGAATTCCTGCTCCCATTTCAATCAAATAAGTAAAATAATAATAATAATAATAATAATGTAAAAAATAAAACAAAATTATTCCTGAATTCCTACTATGTCTCCCAACTCAATGATGGTTAGAAGAGTGATGGAATAGTCACAAAGGTGGAGGGTAGGGAAAAAACAAAACAGGTTTTGTTTTACAGAGCATTATTTCATGATTCTATCAAAAGTTCTCTTTTAGAGGTCATTGGTAATAGTGTGAGTGGCAAGTCTGACAACCTTGACTTAGTGTATATCTGACCTGGTCTTTTAGAAATGTGTGACCTAGTTGATTCTCTTCCTGGACGATTATTTCTACCTTAGTTTCCGTGAGAGTATATCTCTCAGGGAATGCAGGGAGACATCAGCCCATCCAGGAATTAGACAGATATAAAATAGCTAGTAGCAAACTTTTTGAGTTCATTCTCTTACTTGCACTGCTCTTGATGTGTAGATTCTGGCAAAATAGCATCAAATGTTCCTCTGGCTCCTGACTTGAGTCTGCCGCTTGACACTGTGAGCTTGCCACTTGAATCTCAAATCTTCTCTTTGCTCCTTTATACTTCTAAAATAGTTCATAAAATATTGACCTAGCTTTAACTTGCCTTTTCTTTTTCATTTTTTCTGCTTATAATTTTATTATGGATTATTGTAGAATTATCTTTGCATAGTATATCACTGACAGCGTCATACACTGGCTCTAAACTTTTTCATACTTTCTTAATACCAAGAACTAGTGACTAAAATTACACCGTTCTTCTCTAACTCAAAATTATATATTTTTCATGTTCTCCTCTCATCCCCCAAAACAGAGAGCATGTTTGTGTGCACATGCAAACACACACACATACACACAAACATACACGTGTAGAAAAGCTCAACAAAGACAAGAACTTAAGTCTTTTCTCTTCAGTGTTGTGTCCCTGGAGTGTAGCACCACGCTTGGTGTGTATTAAATGATTAATAAATATACTTTGGATGCATGGATACATAAATTAATGAATTATATCCCTTCCCATCTCTTCTTGTATTTTTTTTTTTTTTTTTTTTGAGACAGAGTCTCACTGTGTTGCCCGGGCTAGAGTGCCATGGCGTCAGCGTAGCTCACAGCAACCTTAAACTCCTGGGCTCAAGCGATCCTCCTGCCTCAGCCTCCCGAGTAGCTGGGACTACAGGCATGCACCACCATGCCCAGCTAGTATTTTTCTATGTATATATTTTTAGTTGCCCAGATAATTTCTTTCTATTTTTAGTAGAGATGGGGTCTCGCTCTTGCTCAGGCTGGTCTCGAATTCCTGAGCTCAAACAATCCTCCCGCCTCGGACTCCCAGAGAGCTAGGATTACAGGCATGAGCCACCGCGCCCGGCCTCCTCTTGGATTTTTGAGTAAAGTTTATATTTTGGAATATGCTGTGATTTATGTAACTTCTAGAATATTACTTTGTGCTCTTGGTGCAACGTATACATAGGTCCAAACTAGAAGCAGAGCTCAGTTTAAATTTTCTCTTTGTGAAGAGAAAATTGGGCTCCAGACAAATCAGACAACATTTCCAATATTTTATTCAATGGTATCGATGCCTTTTGTTTCTGCCTGAGATGTTCTGCCTCCTCTTTTCTGTCAAATATGGTTGCAATTCTATTGGTGTTTTGAGTTCCAGCTCTTATTTATACATTCTCCTTAGATCACTCTTGTGCAATTTTGTTTTGCCTATGTTATAAAGAAATGAGTATCTAAGTAGAATTGCACAAAACTTTTTTTCTTAGCATCACCACCTGTTAGACATGCTAGTATTTAAAAAAAATAGTGTTTTTAGTATTACATTACTCATCTGCAAAATCAGAATATTTCCTTTCCTGTGTAACAGTGAATTCAGGTGTCCCTTGTTTTGACTATGGGTGTATGGCATGGGAAGCATATAAAATGTGTCATGTGGTTGCCAGGTTATTATATCTTCAAAATGTCTTCAAAAACTGTGATAAATAGTATTGATAGTGGCTTGTCCAAAGCATATGATAGTACTATAGCACTGAATGCAGATATTCATGCAAATGTGTTTTGCACACAAAGATCTTTCTTAAGACATCAGCACTTCATTCCCAGGACTTCAACCTTTTTTATTGATAAAGATATATAGCAGTGAAAAGTTTGAGAAGCAGTGTCTCAACAGTTGAAATTATATCACATATATATGAATTTAAACCAAGTTTTTCCTTTAACTGAATTGTACCTTGACATTGCGTCAAGGGTAACTGCAAGAAAAGATGAACAAACTCTCTTTTGTATTTATGGCCTAGAGGCTCTGATAGGGGATATATTAAATAGCTCCATGACTTCATATAATATTTCACTTATGCGTAACAACAGAATAAATTCCTTTCAAGCCTACATTTGAAGAACAAGCGGTGAATGCAGCAACTTACTTTTTTCTTGAGGGCTTTGTGCACTCGGAGCGTATGAATGTCATTTTGAATTCACTCTTGCCTGCACCTTCAGCATGTCCGTTCTACTGTGCAGTCAGGTGTTTGGGCATGTGTTTGTATATGCGTGTTATGGTATTATACTACTACAGTTCAAAGTTGCTGACATATTTTTCTACATTTGAAATGGAACTCGAGAGTAAAGAGTATGTGAGATATAAATATCATACGTGTTTATAATACTATCATACTATAATACTTATATAATACTATAATACTATAATACTTATATAGTACTATATATTATATAAGGATATGGACATTATTAATGAATAATGAAAGTTCTCTAAAAATGATAAAGGCAAAGTATTTTATGGTTGGATTTACTATTCAAAAATATTTTTATTGAAATTCATAAATTATTATAAATCTCATTTAAAAAAATAAGTAGGATAATTTAAGAATACTCTTTTGTAACCCTGATATACAAAAAGAAACTAAGAAGAAAGCAAGCAGTATGAATAATGGAAACAGACAAGGGGTGAAATTATGAAAGCAGAGAAGAATATTCTCTCACATCTATTTTTTAGTGTTAAACTTTAAGGTTTATTTTATTTATTTCTGTAAACTCTACTCTTGCCCCCAAACACTAAAATTTATTTTTCTAAATTTTCATGCTGTGTATGGTTGCTAACCAAGTTAAGTCCTAGGGATTGATGAAGCAATTGGAAGCCTAAGGATTTTGTGCTATAAACATTTAAATGCAATTAAATTTCTACATCAGATTAACACAAATACAATATCGTTTACCTATGTCTATCTAATTTCTTGAGCTTCTCTCCAAATGATCTTTTGAGACAATCACTTAATGAAACCAGGGTGTCATGTGTATGTGTGTGCATACACAAATATATACACATACAAATATGTGTCTCTCTATATATGTATTAATATGTATTTGTGTATATATAGTTTGCAGCATCTATCTATCTATATTTTAAGAATCCAATCTTCTTTAAACATTACGACCTATGAGAAGGTATTTTTTCTTGCCTTATCTACTATAGTATATCATATACGTGCACACTTTGTTCACAAATAACATTTTTCTGTTGTGAATAAATATAAACAAAATCTAAACAGTTAAGGAATAGAAATGTAATAATGGCAGAATTTTTTGCTAAATCATTTTAACTCAGATTGGAAAACTTTCAAGTGCATGATTGCTGTTACAGGAAGAAGCTTATATTAAATATATATTATTTTATTTTAAATGCCCCCATTATCATTTTCATTAATACTTTAAAGAATTATTCAATTTTAAAAATTATTTTTAATTGTGAAAATATTGCATTTGCTGAAAAATTATGCAAAGTACAAAATAGAACAAAAAATAAAAAAGAGAGAACAAAAGAGGGAGGAAGAAAAGCAGGGGAGAAGGAAGGTTGGACAGTTTGAAGATTGGGAACTAATGAAAGGAAGAAGGGGAAAGAGGAGCAAAGAGAAGAAAACTGAAATAAACATTAACCTCCCATCCATAAATAACCACATTTTATTCTAACTCTTTTGTAAATATATTTTTATTTTTAATTTAAAATGATATCCATAATTTTCAACCAGCTATGTTTTCACTTTTTGTATCGTGAAGGTAAATTTTCTCAAACACAAGATTGTTAATGGCTTTATGGCATTGCACTGCATATAGAAAATTATTCTATAGGCTTATTGCCAGATATTTTGCTTACATCTCCATTGAAGTCTTTATGTACAGAGAATGCTTTTGTAGATGTGGAATTAAAGAATGTGTGCCTTCTAAACGTTTGATATACATTTGGAAATTACTCTGTAGAACATTCGTGTATGCCTTCTCATCAAGGGTACAGGAAATTGTCCACTTTCCTACTTTCCAAATAGTTCCAAGGTGTGGAATTTTAACAATAATGATGATGATGTGGATGATGATGATGATTTTCCTCTAACAGAAATGTAATAATATAATAATATCATTATTATAATAGAGAATAATCATATTTAATTTTCATTTTCATATGATCTATGTATCATTTAATTTCTTTACCTCTGAAGTCTGTTCATGCTCTTTCTCAATTTTTCTATCCCTGTTCTTCTTTCAATTTTTCTATCACTATCACTATTCAATTTTTCTATTAGAAATTTCTGTGCAATTTATATATTAAGGAAATTTAATATTCCCTTGTCCATATATCACAAATATTCTCAATCCTTCCTTGGCCTATACTGACAACATTTTGTTTTGTTTGCTTTTCCATCTTTGATCTTTTATACTCTATTTAGAAAAATCTTCTTCAACCCAGGTGAATATTAGCTCATACTTTCTTCTCATTTTTTAAGAATTTAAATTATTTGATGTTTAAGTTTTTAATCCATATGGAAGTTTGTTACATATAATCCACTATGACACTTTCATAATTTCCCTCAGAAATAATTGCCCTGAACTGTTTATTAACCTATCCATGTTTTCCTTACTAAATAGTGACTGTATATTTATACTAATGCATACAAACATTCACGCACACACACTATGCACACATATATTTATTCCTGAATTTTCTAATTGATCCCACAGATCTGCCTTTCTATTTTGGTACCAATGTCATTTTTAGTTCTCATTACTGAAACTTTATAATTACTTCATTAAACGTAGTGGTAATGGAAGTTCTTTTCAACTCTAAATTATTGTTGTACTTAATTATATAGATTTAATAATTTTAAACTGTCTTGTATTTCATTACTACAATAAAGCATTCTAAGTAATCATGCATCACCCTTTTAATACAGCAATAGATTTGATTTACTAATGTTTTCATATAAGATTTTTCATCTGTTAGAACGAATTTTTAAGAGTGTGTTGGGGTATATACTTTATAATATTCTGATATTTGAATTATTTTCCCTTCACTCAATCATGTGGTTGCTTCTCATTGCCATAGTGTCATTATTTAAGCCACATTTATGAAGTTGCACAGATACCTCTGGACTCTGCAGAGATTCCTGTTTCGGTCCAATTACCTCCACGGGCTTTAAAGCTCCAACACTTTGTTTCTCTTAGTTCACACTCCCATATTCAGCTATGCTTCCGCAACACACACTTTACTTGGTTGACTGCATCTTGAGAGATTACAGCCATACTGCAGTGTAGAGAAAATGTTTTTATGTTTCTGAACAGTTGGAGCTTTCTGAATAAATTTTGCTAAAATCATGGGTCCCTGGGCTAAAAGGAAGCCTGGAAAGGTTAATATTCACTTGCTTAGGTAGTGAAAGAACTCCAGAGAGATTTACCCAACTCCAGACATATGTGTTTCTATTTCAAGGGAAAATGATGCCCAGGACCTTGGAGACATCTCCAGATATCAAAATTCAGAAACATTGGGGTCTATATGGCCCTCGGAAAAATGCATTCACATTCCAAATGGTTAGACTGAGAATCCAGGATCCTTTTTGCCACATCTTGAAGGAGCAGAGGTTTTTGTGCCTCCTTTTGGGTGGGAAAGAGGAGGCAGCTTCCTCCTCCTGTGTATAATCAGAGAAATTCCATCTGTCTTCATCCTTCACCTACAGAGTATATAGCCACACATGTACTCAAATTTTTCCATGTGGCTTTCACTGTGTCATCTCAGGGGTAAAAACTGGGCACAGGAGACCAGTGCAGCTATTATCATTTAAATAACAATAAATCTGTCTCTGATCCAGAACACTTGTGCATGTATTCCGACTAAAATTTGTAAAAATGCATATTAAAATCACAATACTCCTTCTCTGTGCCTGGAAAAGCTTTGGAACCCAGATCACAAGCACCTTTCCAGATACCCTATTTTCTTAAGAGTTCACTTTTCCTATAACTGGACCTTTGTTGAGACAATAAAAATCAGGAACTGTGCCGAATATAAGTGGTATGGGAATGATTTGAGATTGGATTATAGACATAATTTAGCATGTATAGTATGAGATAATGATGCTAACAAATAAATGCAAACGAGTTCTGCAGTACTTTGTAGGAAGTATTTAGGAGTCAGAACACAGACAGAGGTAGGAGTTAAGTTACATCTAGTCTTGGTGGGGATGGGAAAGCCTTTATAAAGGATGTTCACACATTTACGAACCATTTATTGATAAATCGCTTAGTGTCATACGCTATTTTAGCCACTAGATATGCAAAGACTAATCTCAATGTTTGTTATTAAGAGATTCATTGTTTAGCGGGAGAGCTAAAAAGTATCCTTTAATTAAGTGCCATTATGGAAATATATCCACGTCTGCATACATAGAGTGGACAGACAAAACAAATGTTTAGAAAGCAGAACTGACAAGGCTCGCTGTTCGCTAGAATGAAAGCTATAGAGAAAAGAAGAGCTTAACATGACTATGTTTTCCGGTTTAGATGATTAGATGAACAGTGGTGCCATTTTTAAAAATTTATTTTTTTAAGTTTTATTTTTAATTGACAAATAATTGTATATATTAAGATTGATGAGGTTCAATGTGATGTTTTGATCCATGTATAACAAATGAATTAATTTTAAAAATATAATATATATACACAATGAAATGCTATTCAGCCTTAAAAAATTTCTGTCATTTGCAACATGGATGAAGCTAGAAGGTGTTACGTTAAGTGAAATAAGCCCAGCACAGAGAGACGAGTATTGTATGATTTTACTTGCACATGGAATCTAAAAAAACTAAACTCATAAAAGCAGAGAGTAGAATGGGGGTGGCTCCATTCACAATACAAGAACAATCTGGACGTGATTAAATCTATATTTGGAACTCAGTACATACGTCTGGGCGGGTGATAAATGTTTTTCCACTATCACTGTATAGATCAAGATTTCTCAAACGTACCACATTTCCTCCTGCCCGTCTGTTGCCCACTCTCAACAAGTTTCAAAGACATCAATTGTCCCTATTGATCAGGAACACAGACTGAGTCCTTCTTAACATGGCCTTCCAGATAGCACTATTAAACTCTTACAGATGAGATGAAACTAATTTATTGTTCCTGTTGAAAGTAAAGGAATTATTTTAATAAATATAGATCCAATATAAATATTAATAGTAGGAACATCAGAGGGACTAAGGAAAAAAATGTATGCATCTGAAAATTAAACAGTTGTGGGATAAAAGAGAAGAACAGTAGTCTAGAAATAAACAAAAGCAGATTAAGAGATATGAGAGTCTTGTAATGTGAATCATTATATACTGTGCTCAAAAGCATTTCATATCATCCCAGTATTATAAGAAAAAAAAAACTTTAACACAAACGTCAATCCTATTTTGTGACTGGTGCTCTAATAAGATTATATTCTACTTAAAAAACAAGCCAGATGATGCTTTGCATAACAGAAAAGTTAAAAAGCCAGTTTTGCCAGCAAAGGAGAACTGCTTCTACGGAGTGCTATGAAAATAATACTGTATCCATTAGGGTTCCCCAAAGAAATAGAACCAGTAACAACCATGTCTATATCTATATCATCTTTATCTGTATCTATATCCATATCTATAAAATAAAGAGATTTATTTCAAGAAATTAGCTCATGCAATTGTGGGGAGCTTGCAAGTCTGAAATTTGTAGGACAGGTCAACAGGCTGGAAATTTGGGGACAGGAGCTGATGCTTCAGACTTGAATCAGAATTTCCTGTTCCTCAAGAAAACCTCCGTTTTTGCTTTTAGGGCCTTTCTGATTGCATGAGGCCCACCCACATGATTGAAGTAAACTGTTTAACTTAAAGTCAACTGATTGTAGATGTTAACCACATCTACAAAATCTCCCCACCACAACACCTAGATTATTGTTTGGCTGAATATCGGAGTGCCATAGCCTAGCCAAGTTGGCCCTTGAAACCATGGCAAACACTTTTCGGTCATGCTACAGAGAAATTTTCAGTTGTTTCAACGGTCTCAATGTGTCCCATTGTGTTATCTTATAGACATTACACAGTACAGATAAGGGTTTCTGAAAAGCCCCACATTTCCTCCTGCCCCTTGCGCTGCCCACTCCCAGCAAATTTCAGACATCATGCACTGATACAGACGTTCTAATATTCAGAAATGTCTCTGACAAATTGCCAACACCATTCCTCTTTGGCATACTATGGGTTAAAAGAGAGGCTCAGAAGCTTTGAGAGAGTCACCTGTACTTACCTGGGTTCAATTAATTCCTGGTGGGAACTGTCATTATATGGCTCAGAGGCATGGCCCAGAGCAATCCAAATAGAGCTCTTATGTGAAATGAGGATCAATATCCTCCCTTTTTAGTTTAACCGTAGCTTCAGGGCAGTTAGAAACTTAAGTCAGAGGTAAAAAAGTGGCTTGCTATCCCAGAAGCCCCTCAAGCAGTTTTCTGCGGAGGGAAAATGGGAAGAGCTGAGACAATGCCGTGGCTGGACTCAGAAGCACAAATGTTTGAAAGTGTTTGGCTTTTTCTAATACTTCACCACCGACTATATTCTGACGGTGATTTCATTAAATATAAATACTGATTTATTTATCAAGTTGAAACACAGTCTGCTGAAATCGAGCACAAGTCAGTACAAAGTGTTTCCATAAAGCTATAGCATTTGTCTGTGTTAAAGATTATTAAATGTTTTAAAAGAAAGAGGAATACGTGGAAGGAAAGCAGGAAAAAGAAAAGGAAACAGAAAGAAATGGAGGAGTACATGTTGAAAGAAAAGTTATATATGTTCAGTTAATTGATTTTTTTCAATTCTATGTATAACTTTCAGAACTATGAACAAATAGCAAGTATGTGCTCTAGCATTATGATTACATTATTAAGAACAGGAGATAAAATTATTTCATTATGTTAATTGATAAATTTAATTTAAATAGAATTCTCAAGATTTAAAAAATACTATAGTGCTATAGTTTACATCAACAAAATAGTGTGTATTCACTAAATACTATAAAATGAATAGAACGGTATAGTTAATAATGGTAAAAGATTAAAAATAAAAAAAAATTGAAGCAATAGTAGTTTTTATGTTGGTGTTCATTTTTTTAATTTTTTTTATTTCACAACATTACAGGGGTACAAATGTTTAGGTTACATATATTGCCTTTGCCCCACCCGAGTCAGAGCTTCAAGCATGTCCATTCCCCAGATGGTGCACACTGCGCCCATCAGATGTGTATATAACCACCCCCTCCTCCACGCTCCCACCTGCCTGACAGCCAGTGAATGTTAATACTATATGAGCACTTAAGCGTTGATCAGTTAATGCAAATTTGATGGTGAGTACATGTGGTGCTTATTTTTCCATTCTTGGGACACTTCACTTCGTAGAATGGGCTCCAGCTCTATCCAGGATAATACAAGAGGTGCTATATCACCATTGTGTTTTGTGACTGAGCAGAACTCTATGGTACATATACTATATTTTATTGATCCACTCATGTATTGATGGGCACTTGGGTTGTTTCCACATCTTTGCAATTGTGAATTGTGCTACTATAAACATTCTAGTGCAGATGTCTTTTGTAAAGAATGTCTTTTGTTCTTTTGGGTAGATGCCCAGTATTGGGATTGCTGGATCAAATGGTAGTTCTACTTTTATCTCTTTGAGGTACCTCCATATTGCTTTCCACAGAGGTTGTACTAGTTTGCAGTCCCACCAGCAGTTCTGAAGCATAAGAAGGCTCAACATTTTGTTGAAGTTTTGAACTCAGAGGAGGCCATGTGAGAAAAAAATGCAGAAGGCTTCCAGGAGCAGAAAGTGATCCCTGGCTGACAGCCAGCCAAGAAAATGGGACTTCAGACCTACAACTGCAAAGAATTCCATTCTCCTGATATCCGAATAAGCTTAGAAACAGATTCTTTCGAGAACGTACATATAAGGATGCAGAGAAAGTCACAACTTTGTGATATCCTAAGAAAACACTCAGCAGGCCCAGCAGGGTTTTTGACCTAAAGAACTGTGAATTAATAAATATGTGTTGTTTTAGGCCACTAAATTTGGAATAGTTTGTTATACAGCAATAGAAAACTATTAATATGGAGCCCCAAACAGCGTTTGGTATATTGAAGGTGTTCAATAAATGTTAGCTCCCTTTCCTAAAATGATAATATTTATGTTTCCCACACAGACTGGTTACCTGATTTCACTTAGATTTGTCTAAAAAACCAATTTTTTAATACCAATTTGATGGTGAGTACATGTGGTGCTTGTCTTTCCATTCTTGGGATACCTCACTTAGTAGAATGCGTTCCAGCTCTATCTAGGAGCATACAAGAGGTTCTATATCACCACTGTTTTTTAAAGCTGAATAGTACTCCATGGTATACATATACCACATTTTATTAATCCACTCATGTATTGATGGGCATTTGGGTTATTTCCACATCTTTGCGATTGTGAATTGTGCTGCTATAAACATTCGGGTGCAGGTGTCTTTTTCATAATAGACATCCTAACACATGTAAGGTGATATCTCACTGTGGTTTTGATTTGCATTTCCCTAATGATTAGTAATGCTGAACATCTTTTCATATCCCTGTTGGCCATTTTTATGTCTTCTTCAGAAAAATGTTTACGTAGGTCCTTTGATCATCTAAAAAAAATCGGATTATCTGAGGATTCTTTTGCTATTGATTTGTGTAAATTCCTTATGAATTTCAGTTATAAACCTCACATTACAGATAAGTTTTGCCAATATTTTTCTTAATCTGTATGCTTTCTTTTCATTTTGTTGATTGTTTCCTTTGCTGTGCAGAAGCAAAAGTTTGCTAACAGAGTAGATTTTAGGTGCTCTTTCCACATATTCACAAAAAGGAGTTACCTGGAAGGTGATAAGCATGTTAACTCACTTGACTGTAGTAATCATTTTGCTATGTATTTGTATATCAAAACATTATGTTTTGCACTTTAAATACACACAGTAAAAATAATTAATGATGCATAAATATGTATTATATCAATGAAAAAATTCTTATTCAAAATAACCTCTCATCAACGCTATATATCTTTTTATGACAGCACTTATATTTTCTGGAAGAAAAGTTTGTCTTTAAATTGGAATGCAATAAATACCTTAATAAGATCTTTAGAAGTAGAAGCCATATATAATTTTTAATATCTTGGATTATTGTCCTAAAATGCGTTGAATCTGTTGCCTCTGTGGGGACCATGAATAAAGTATTAAATTTAAAACTCCATAAAGTTCAACTGTTCAGATAATACAGAAGTTCCTAGAATTAAAAGAACTCTTCTATCCTTAACTTTTGCTGGATTAAAGGCACTGGAAACCTAGTCACTGATAATAACAAATTTTTATATTTCTGTAATACCTTAAGCTTTCCAGGGACATTCACATTTATTTTCATTGTTTGCTCTAATGACCCTTGAGGTTCCTATCATCATCCACATCCCTATGGACGTGAAAACCTACGAATAAGATGTTAGGTGTTAGGTAACTTGCCAAAAGTCAAAGCTCATGCGTGGCAGCATTGAGAGAAAACTCAGAGATATTTGACTCTAATTCTAGTGGGTTTTTTTCGTATTGTTTCTGTCCTATTTTTAAACTACATTGACATTTATTCGTTGGATTTCTATAGCCGACTCTAATGTTCCAGTCTTTACTTGATATTCTTTCTGTCTCACAAAAGGAAAGTTGCTCTTTCCTCTGACAAGGTGGCGTGCTGCCATTACAACATCCTTTAATAAATAAACACATCTATTCAATGTCACAACAAATTAGAAAGTACTTATTTCTGTTCAGTGAGCTGGGTGAAATCAATAATCACTGGGGAGTTGCCACTATAATTCATTAGAGCCATTCACTGGACCTCAGTAATCAACTCAGAGAACAGAGCCAAAGCCTAAGTTCTCTGGAGAGAGAAAGCTAGCTCAAGTGAAAATTGTATCTAATAATTATGGCATTACACACTTCAGACCTCAAAGTGCTGAAGCTCCTTCTAAATAATGGAATAAATGTTTTCAGAATCACTCACCCATTTTCAGAATGCAATCCAGCATTTACATTTTTTTAAAAAGATATAATCTGAAAGAAATGGTAGCAACGATGTTTGCAAAATATATCCTGATATTCTGATATGTTTTGATCCTCAAATCCACCTAGTTGATCACAACTCAGCAGCTTCTTACTGATCTATTTTCCTACTTATTACTTTCAGTTTCCTGTTTCAGAGTCTCTCTTTTTCCTCAACCTCAATGTTTGAGGCTCCAGGACTCATTCTTTAGTTGTCTTGTCTTCTCTATAGTTAAACTCATTTTCTTAGTGATATTATTCACTGGTTTCACAGTTTTGAATATTCAAATGGCCAAGAATCCTGAATGTATCTGTCTATTCTAGATTGGTTGCTGAGCTCTTAACTCATATATTCAACCTGCCATGACAAATTGGCAATTTCATTTGGATGTCTAAAAGATATTGCAATCCTGACATGTCCACAACTTAATTCTCCATTTCCCTTGTAAAACAACCCTGCTCGACCTATCTCATTTGATAGCAATTCCGTCTTTCAGTTGTTCTGTGCTTGCCTCTCAACTCTGCCCATGTGGACTCCCTTCCCTCCTAAGATTACCTCACAAATCTCCCCTCTATGTCCCTGAGCAACAGGATAGAGCCCTGGGGGTATGGGGTCTGGCCTGTGGGCCTGTCTCTGAGTCCCCAAAGATCAATCCCTGACCATGCCAGGGAGAAGCATGCTGGTCCCAAGTTGCCTATGAGGTGCTTAGCAGGTTTCATGACCCCCCTCTTCGGGGTGGACTCTGTTCTGATGGACCCACTGTACAAGCAGCACCAGGGAGCTGGTGAGCAGCTGGTGAGCAGGTAGCCCACAGTCCAAGCATCCCTCAGTCCACTGCAGGACCCAAAGAGGAAAGGTTTGAGCCCCACTCTCTGTGAAAGCCGCGGTGTGAGGCTCAATGGCCTCTCTCAGCAGCTGTGGGGAGGGGAGCGGATAGGGAGGAAAAGAGTCCGGATGGAGAAAAGCTAGCGCTCTGGCCGTCCCTGTCGCTCACTCCAGAAGGCAGCCTGCCCAGATAGGTCAGGCTCCGGCGTCACTCTCATCCCCCAGGACCACTGGACCCCTGTGGCTCCCGTAGCATTGGCCAAAGTTGGGAAATATTTGTGTGGGAACAAGCAAGACAAAACCTGAGGAGCTGAAGTCCCCTGGGGAGGACAAAGGCACATGGTGGGTAGAGAAGCACTGTGGTGCCTACGCCCCTGGTTCAGGTCTGTGGTGACTGGAAGTGCCCCAGGGCGGCCGGGAACCTGATGCTTTGTCCGTAAGTAGCTCCCAGCTCACTGGCAGCAGCAGCTTTCGGGTTCATGGGGGCAGAAAGTCTCTCCAGCAGCTTGGGAATTCGCCAACTGTCAGAGACGCGAGGGAGGGAGAAACAAACTGCTCCACCTACCCTTTTCCCTGGACTCCAAGCCTCTTCAGGGTTGCTCTCTGCCAATGTTTTGTTCCCTCTTGTTCTGCTCCACAAATTCTTCCCACGGATTGTCCTGTCCACCCTTTCCTCAGAATTATACCAGGTCTAGGTTGGTTTGTTTGCTTTTTCTCCTTTATCTAAAACTTTTCCTTCTTACTGAGACACTCTTAACAGCTGGTGTCTCTGGTCAGCCATCTTGAATTTCCTCGTGGTAGTGTGTTTTAATTTCCTGATTTTTATTTTTTGTGTATCTGTTGCAGTTTTTTTTTTATTTGAAGTAGCAATGAGGCTTGCAAAAGCATTTTATAACCAATTATGTTAAACATATGGCAACTCTGCTTATAAACAAACAAATAAACAAGCAAAGAGAAATCTAACAGAAATTCTACCATTTAACTATATCTCACCTCTGCTTTTTAACTTTTTGTTGTTTGCATCTATATCTTTTTATACAATCTGTCTCTCAAAAAGTTCTTGTAGTTATTTTTGGTAGGTTTGTCTTTTAGTTTTTCTATTCAAGATGTACATGTTTTATACATAATAGTTAACAGCAATAAAGTATTATGTATTTGTGTACTTACTACTATTAATACCAGTGAGTTGTATACCTTCAGGTGATTTGTTCACTAACATCCTTTTCTTTTGGATTGAAGAACTTCTTTTAGCATTTCTTGTAGGGTTGGTCTGGTGTTGATGAAATCCCTCAGCTTTTGTTTGTCTGGGAAAGTCTTTATTTCTTCTTCATGTTTAAAGGATATTTTTGCAGGATGTAATATTCTAGAGTTAAGGTTTTTTTCCTTCAGCACTTTGAATATGGCATCCTACTCTCCTGGCCTGCAAGGTTACCACTGAGAATTCTGCTGCCAGATGTTTTGGAGCTCCTTTGTATGTTATTTTTTTCTTTTTTCTTGCTTCCCTTAGGACCTTTTCTTTATCCGTGACCTTTGGGAGCTTGATTTTCACATGCCTTGAGGTTGTCTTGTTTGGGTTAAACCTGCTTGATGTTCTTTGACCTTCTTGTACCTGAATATTATCTCTTTCTCTAGGTTTAAGTTCTCTTTTATTATTTCTTTGAATAAACTTTCTACCCTAATCTCTCTCCGTCTTTAAGACCAATGATTCTTACATATGCCCTTTTGAGGCTGTTTTCTAGATCTTGTAGGGGGGCTTCATTCTTTTTTATTCTTTTTTCTGTTCTGATTGTGTATTTTCAAATAGCCTGTTGTAAGCTCACTGATTCTTTCTTCTGCTTAGTCACTTCTGCTATTGACTTCATGCATTTCTCAGTTTGTCAATTGAATTCTTAAGCTCTAGAATTTCTGCTTGATTTTTTAAAAATTATTTCAATCTCTCTGTTAAATTTCTCTGATAGGCTTCTGAACTTCTCTGTGTTGTCTTGAAGTTCATTGAGCTTCTTCAGGACAGCTATTCTGACTTCTTTGTCTGGAAGGTCACATATCTCCATCACTCCAGGATTGGTCACTGGTACCAATTCATTTGGTCATGTCTTCTTGATGTTCTTGATGCTTGTGGATGTTTGTTGATATCTCAACATTGAAGAGTTAGGTATTTATTTTAATCTTGGCAGTCTAGACTTAATTGAATACGTCCTTCTTGAGAAGGGGCTTTCCAGATATTCAAAGGGAATTGAATCTTGTGATCTAAGTCTTTGGTCCCTGTAGCCGTATCAGCACTGGGGGTACCCCGAGCCCAGTAATGCTGTGACTCTTGCAGATTCCTTGGTGGTACTGTCTTGGTGGACTTGGGTAAGATATGGGAGAATTCCCTGGATTACCAGGCAACATCTCTCACTCTCTTCCCTCACTCTGTGTGCTGGGCTGCTGGAGTTGGGGGAGGATGTGGGCATTCCCTTTTGGCCATTAGTGCCAGGTAACACCTGAAGCTAGCTGGCGCAGTCTCACACCTGAGCTAGATAGCTCAGTCACCAAAGCCAGTGGAGACTGTTGCCTCGCTACCTCTGATGTGTATTCAAAGCCCAAGGGCTCTTTAGTCAGCAGGTGGTGAATCCTGCCAGGACTGGGTCCTTCCTTTCAGGGTAACATGTTTCCTTCTGGCCCAGGGTGAGTCCGGAAATGTGGTCCAGAAACTAAGGCCTGGACTCAGGGACTTCAAGAATCTGCTGGTGCTTTGTTTTACTGTGGCTGATCTGGTACCCAAGTTGCAAAACAAAGTTTTCTGAGCTCTTCCCTTTCCTTTCCCCAAGTGGAAGAAGACTCTTTCTCAGCAGCATTGCCTATAGTTGGGGGAGGGGGTGACACAGACACTGGCTTGACTGCCATAGCTGGTGTCTCAATGGGTCACCTGTACCCCATGTCCACTGGCTGCGAGCCAGCACAGCCACAAGAATTGACCTAGGACTGCAGCCTTTGTGGCCTGGCTGCCTTATGAATGCAGTCCAGGCCCCAGGCTGCCTTTTGTCAATGGGTGGTGGGGCTAGCCAGAACTCGGGTTTCAGGGCGGAGAATTTCCCTCTTTCTGGGCTTGTCTAAATGCTCCCTCCGTGGGCACCAGCAGAATTCTGCCCTGTGCTGTGTTGCCCTGTGCCAGGGTGGCCCTAAGTTTTGGTGGAAAGTCCCATAATCACTTCAGTCTCCCTCCCCTGGGAACACAGATTCTCTCTTCACCTGCTGAGCTGGCCTGGCACTGCCAAGATGAGGGAGGGGTGACGTAGGCAAGGCAAGACTGTCTTTTCTGCCCTCTTCAGTGCCTCTTTCCTTGATATAATGTCAAAACCAGGTAGTATGATTGCTCACCTGATTTTTGGTTCTTCAGAAGGTGCTTGCTTGCGTGGATAGTTGTTGAATTACGTGTTTTTGCAGAGTGATGATCGCCAGAGGTTTCTATTAGGCCATCGTGCTCCCAAGATTTTCTTTCAGGATAGGAATTCAACTTCAGAATTTTGTAGGAGGCACAAACATTTACATCTGGGGGCCCTGGAGACCACATCCCAGGAACCCCAGCAGTTATTTGGAACTTTTCTAGTTCCGGGGGTCCTTATTCTCTCCTCCTTGTGTTGCACCTGGTAGTAGTTTATGAGAAAGCATCTTAGGGTGGCAGTGGTGGCATTTTATGAAATATCTTTACGATGTTCAGACTCTTTCCAGTAAGGTGTACTGTCAGTACCAGAAAGGCTTGTATTTGCAGGACGCAAAGTCTAGATCGGAGCATGGTTCCTGGATTAGTGGAGCACACTGGTCCCTTGAGAAGCTTATTGAGTTATAATTCTTGGGCTTTTCCTGAGGCCTACTGCTTATACAGATTGGGGCTGGTGACCTCTGTGTTTGAAAGCTTCCCAAGCTGTTTTAATGTCTACTGATATTTAAAAACCATGGTTGTTAAAGACTGAATGTTTGTGTCCCCCTCAAATTTATGTATAGAAACCCTACCTCTCCCATGTGATGATATTAGGAGGTGGGGCCTTTGGGAGGTAATTAGGGTTAGACGAGATCCTGAGGGTGGAGCACTCATGAGTAGAGTTAGTAGAGAGTCACAGAAGAGCTTGCTTCCCATCTCTGCTCTCTGCTGTTGACAATAGAAAGTGATCTCAGCAATCTGCAGCCCAGAAGAAGACCCTCACCAGAACCCGGCTGTGCTGGCACCTTGGTCTCAGACTTCCAGCCTTCAGATCAGTGAGAAAGAAATTTGTGTTGTGTATAGGCCACCCAATTTATGGTATTTTGTTATAGCAGCTCAGTTGTTACAGCAGCCTGAGCTAAGACCAGTGGTTCCAAAAGTGTAGTCACTGGCCCATCAGCATCACCTGAGAAATTGGTAGAAATGTAAACCGTGGGGCCCTCCCCAGGTGCATTGAATTAGAAACTGTAAGGGTGGGCTCAGTAATTTCTGTTTTTATGAGCCCTCCAGATGATTCTGTTTGTTTGCTAAGGTTTGAGAGTCACTTGCAATTCAAAATGTGATCTGTGGACTAGAAATAGCAGCAGCATCTGGGAACTTGTTGGAAATGCAGAGTCTCAGGCCCCACCTCTACCTGTCGAATCAGAATCTGCATTTGATGATATCTGTGCATATTCATGTTTGGGAAGCCAGCCTCTAGACAGTGGTGTTCTTCCCCGGATGTGCATTTTAAAAGAGATGCCTTTAAAAGAATACCAGTGTCCCGCCTCCACCCATGGAGATTAAGGCAGAGTCTGTGAAGTTGAGCGGGGCCGGGACACCACATGGCGAGAGCCTTGGTCTGAGCGTTGGTGCCTAGTTGTCAGAGCCCTGTTCTCACGCTCGAGTGATAAGACTGTGAAAAGGGGTCAGGGCCCCAGGACATGCCAGAACTGCTTTCTCCTTCCTTCCTCCTGCTCTTCCGCCATCCCTGAATGTGACCCAACACCAGGCTCCAGGAGTGGAGGCTCAGAACTCCCTACCTCAAAAGGATCAAGAGGGATAAGTTCTCTTTTTCAGGGGTGTGTGTGTGAGAGAGAGAGAGAGAGAGGGAGAGGGAGAGAGAGGCGTGCACAGACAACACGGTGTTGTGGGAGTTGTAGGGATGGAGTGCATCATCTGGCATCAGGTCACAGTGCTGCTCACGGCTGATGTACGTAAGAGTTACATTAGCAGTGCAGACTCATAGGCCCTGCTGCACAGAGCCGTATCAGTAGGGTTTGGGAAGAACTTAGCAATTTGCATTGTTAACAGCCTCCCTCAGGAGCTTCTGATGTAACACTCCAGGGCTCACTCTGACACAGGTGCTGCTCATAGGCCATGGTCTGGCTGATTATCAGAATTACAGAGGTCTCCAGGCCCTGTCCCCAGCTGTTCTAATTCAGTAGGCCTGGTGGAGTCCAGGAATCAGCATGTTTAATAAGTACCCCGAGCTTTTCAGACTGCCCTCAGAAACCCTCAGGATTCCACCAAAGTATATCAGGGCTACCAACAGAGAGATGTAAGAAGATGACCAGGGTTGCCGGGGGTTGGGAAGGCTCACACACTCACCCTAGCTTTATCTGCTTCATACATATATATATATTTTTGAGACAGGGTCTCGCCTGGGGTAGAATGCAGTGGTGTCATCGTAGCTCACTGTATCCTCAAACTCCTGGGCTCAAGTGATCCTCCTGCCCCAGCCTCCTGAGTAGCTGGGACTAAAGGCATGCACCACCATGCTCAGTTAATTGTTTTATTTTTTGTAGAGATCTCATGCTTGCTCAGGCTGGTCTTGAACTTCTGGCCTCAAGCAATCCTCCCTCCTCAAGCCTTCCAAAGTGCTGGGATTACAGGTGTGAGCCACCACGCCCTGCTCGTATATTAAGCTTCAGTGTAAAATTGCATTTGAAGAGAGGATTTCACTTTTTAGAAAAATGTCGAAAATGAGTCCTGGCTGTCCATTGATACAGGACCTCTCTGAAGTTCCTGTACTCTCACCTTTCGAGCCACAGTTCAGGACAGCCTCTCTGCCTTGTGACCACCGATCCTTCCTGCCATGTTGACCTTCAGTACCTGAGCTGCCTCAGAGCCAGCCTGTGATGCTAACCGTTCTGGATAACGGTTGGACAGTTGGACGGATGGACGTGCTGGATGACAGTGGCCCCAGTCACATTATGGGTTTGCTTGACTCTGCCTTTTGCCCCATGTACCAAAGTACTTTGCAGCTGAAAGAACACCGGTCACCCCAGAAATGTCCTTTGCACAAATCACAATACCTTAAGTGATTCTCAAATATGACTGTGGCCTTCAAAATGCTTTGTGCAGAATCACCTGGAGTGCTTACTAGAACACAGATTGTTGAGCCCCAGCCCGAGTCTCTGATTCCATGTGTCTGAGATGGAGCACGAGAATTTGCATTTGTGGTACCGACGCTGCTGGTCCCGAGACCGTGCTCAGGACCACTGCCTTAAGATTAAATAAGGCCGGATACATCTGGGGTCCAATGCTCCTGCTAGATATATTTTCTCACTGAGTAGTCCTTCCATTGGTGTTAAAATTTATGAGGAGAGGATATAACTTTCCTGAAGAGCAAACAATAACGAAGGAAGAAGTTAGTGTAAATTAGGAGTACGGCTCAGGCCAGCTATGCACGAATCAGGTTCTGCTGGGCCCACCCGCCAAGCTAATGACTACTTATGACATTGTTTCTGCAGTAGAGTGCGTTGCACACCATGGTCCTCTTCCTACTTCTCACATAGACCCTACCAGAGTAGCCTGTGGCAGTGACAAGGGTCTGGCAATGTGAAGCTTGGTCGGAATGTGACAAATCATCACTGAACATTGGTTATCAGAAGGGCAAATATTTTATCTTCCCTGAAACAAATAGTAAAAGGAGAAAGTGTCCTGTATTAAATGGTCTTTTTAGGGACTCTCATTCTTCCAGTCCCACACTCTTGCAGAAAGCTAGGCATGGTGGCAGAGGTGTCCTCCAAGTGGCCAAGAAAACAGGGTCAGGGTTGCTGCTGTCTGAGTCAGAGGCCATCAAAGCTTTGGTCAGGTACTATGCCAGTCACTGCTGGGAAATCTCCTGGACTCTTCCTCAGTTGTTGAATGTGTTCACCAGGCAAATGACTGTAATTATTGTTACACTAAAAAAAAAAAAAAAAAAAAAGGGGCCTTTAGTTTTTTTTTTTTTTTTTTTTTTAAACATAGATAGTGTTTAAAATGTTGGGTGGAAAATA